>LOEQ01005576.1:88226-98796 GCA_001685075.1 Bramus lutescens | reverse complement strand
GATAGATACATAGATAGATAGATAGATACTCACTAGGTGTCCCTGGTTTACCTGGAATTCATTACATAGCCCAGACTGATGAAGAATTCAAGAGCCTGCCTCAAACTCTCCAGAGCTGAGATCACAGGCATATGTCCCCATACCCATATTTTAATGATTTTTTTTTAAAAATCTAACTGTATAGCAGTAAAGGAGTTCACCTACATCTATGATAGGCCCATATATAATGCACTACCAAATGACAATTGTCATTTGCATTCATTTCTTAACAATAATGCTTAATTATCACAGTAAATTGTTGTAACCTATATATGGCTGGACTTGGAGTTGCTAATGGCAATAATCTGGGCTGTTAAGACTAAGTAGAATTCTATGTCTTTGCTGAGAAGCAATCTACATATTTTATAAATAGAAAGCAGGGCCACAGCTAAGGGATCCGCTTACAACAGCAATATCAGGAAGACAAAGATTCAAGGATTTGCTTCTCATTAGGAAAGTGGAGCTTTTGGGCATAAAAGTGTCTGATTGACCAATTATTTAGCTTATAAATTGAAGGTAATTAGTTTTAAAATTACAACAATTTTTTTCCAGGGAAGGGTACTCTTTAGGCTTCACATTTAAGTTTATTTTTGTCTTAAACAGATTTGTAGAGACCTGAGCTGATATTTTGATACCTTGATAATTTGTGGTCTTGCTAAAGACTAAATCTTTGCATAGCCTCCAGGACTTGATTTGTTATTTCAAACTTCCAATTATTTCACACCTTCCTCTGAGACGTTTTCTAATTGGGTTGTATTTTTCCAATTGAAATTAGAACTGGCCTGAATTTTCCTTCAAAATCCGAGACCCCTTTGAAAGATTAAAATTATAGTCTTGCTTTTAAATAGATGTTACTGTTTTTAAAAACTTAATTTCATTTTGTGGGGCAAATTAAGAACCCAAAGCAGTAGGAAAATGTTTTCTCATCCAATCTTTCCCCTCTATTTTTATTTTAATAAAGTTGTGACAAGTAGACAAAATAAAAATGTTTGTCAGTTTTAAAAGTTTAGAAGATATTGTGATAATTATGTGAGCCAGAAAATGAATCTCATGATCATTGACTAGTTTCAACTTTATCCCTTCTACAGGTAGAATATATCCTGTTGTTGCAAAGGATGACTGAGATCACACCAAATCAGTCTAAATCTAAGTACCTCTTTCTCATTAGAGAGAGGGGAGAGGGAGGGAGGGAGNAGAGAGAGAGAGAGAGAGAGAACAAAAGCTATTCTTGTAAGATCTGAGTAGCTCAATGTCATTCCAAGAAGAAGAAAAGTTCTTGTTTAGTCCCTTGTAGTCCAAGGATGAATGTTTTGAGTTACTGCAACTTGAGGGTGTAATTTTTTCCCCACTATTTCCCACTTTCTGAAAAATCTTAAAGAAAAAAACCTACAGCCCACATATTCTACTGCTTTTCCCTAAACTGTTAGGTTTTCAAATTGCCTTCTAAAAGCATTCCTTCATTTTCATGTGCATATCTGTCCAGTCATGCAGGTGTTTGAAAGAGTGGCTGCTTCTATGTGTATCTGTTCATTGAATTCTATTTCCAGAATGGAATATTGTTTGAGATAATTAGTAACTACATAGTAGTTTATCAGACCCCAATTTAGAAACTGTCAGCTAAAAAATAAATCTAGAAATAAGCTCATGTCTTAAAGTCTCATGAGACAGAGGAAAATTATTGCATCACTTCCATCAGCCATTTTCCCACAACTGCAATCAGTGTTCTAGTTATCTTTTACATTAATTCTTTGAGAATCTCATGCAGTGTATTTTGATCACCTAAATCCCCTCACACAATTTCTCCCAGATCCATCCCCTGTCCATTCCCACCCAACTTTGCAGCCTTTTTAAAGTCCATCAAAGCCAACTTGCAATCTCCATGGGTGTATGGCCATTCTTTGAGTTTGGTTGACCTTCCTAGAACCACACCCTTAAAGAAAATTGGCCTTCTGTCTTCCCCAAGCTATCAGCTCTCTATAGCTCCTAAACTAGGGGTGGGACTTGATGCTGGAATTGTGTCTGTCTTGAGCTTGTGAAGGGTTCAGTTCCCTGCATGCATCTGTAAATCTGGTTCTGGGGGATCTAGTGCCCTCTTCTGGTTTCTGCAGGCACTGTCCCCATGTGGTATATATACATATATGCAGATAAACACATACAAACATTACAAAAATCTTCAAAAGCAGAAATTTGATGGACAGAGAAGCACTGTCTTGTTTCAGCTTGCTGCACTGCCGCTTTATTTTTCTTTAGAAAAAGTGGGGGATGTATTGAGACTTGGTCCAAGACGGCCACAGAGAGTGTTGTCCAAAAGAAAGAAGAGTAATTCACAAGTGTGAGCCACACATATGCTTGTAAATCTGCATAAAATGCATTAATAAAGAGGGTAAATGTTAATATTATTTTAATACAACTATATAACTAAAACTACTATGATTTTAATACAGTATAGAAAATATCAATCTAATCTTTACATTCATTTTTTAAATCCTAGTGTGGATTTTATACTTGGATATAACTTGAGACTAATCACGTTTTGTTTTGCATAGATGGACTTGATTTGACTAAAATCATTCTGCATTTCTGAACAAGAGACATGATCTAAGTATCAGCCATGATGTTGCCACATTACTTCATTCATTTTATTGGTTAATGCCCAAATATCATTTCAATATGGTTAAGATGGAGCAATGTTGATTGCCACCATGACTTTCAGCCATTGAACAGCAAAGTTCTCAATACTGGAAATAAGTCAGCAAGCACATTACAGGAGATAAGGAAAGAGAAAATGTGGATGGGAATTGATTTATATTCTTAATGCTCCTCTACATAGTCTTCCTTTTTATTATGGTGGAGAAAACCAAATGAAACCCAAACTATGAAAATCACACAGAATATTAAAATCAATTCAAGATAAAGAATTTAGTGTCAAAACAAAACAAAACAAATCACAATAATCAAGCAAATAGATACCTGATTCCTCTAATGCAAGGTCTGAAACTGGTAAGGGAAGGCTGCTCATTTCTTTGACCTATGGATTTTTTTTTTCTTAAGCAAAACACCACAGTCAAAGTTCAAAGACTCGAACCAAATGAGAAAATAGCTGAGCCAGGTGTGCAATGGAAACATATGCAGTAATTAAAATCATATTTCACAAGCCTATTTAATGATATGGAAAATGCTCATAATTTGTATTTACATTTAAAACAGTTTGTTGGCTTTCCTTCCAAGTGAATATGGAGGAGCAAAGATTGGCTTTACCGGCTCACAGGAAGGAACATGCGCATCGCACAAATCCTTGAAGAGAGCCCCTGCAGATCTTCAGCACTCTCTGGGCACCCTTCCTCCCTCTTTCAGGCATTTCCACTTCCTTCACTCAGAGCGATCCCTCTGGTCCCTGCAATGAGGTCACTCAGAGAGCCCTCGCAAGACAGCAAACAGGGCTCATTTCCCCCTGTTGTTCCTGCTGTCTCCCTGAATGCATGTCTGTGAGGCACCTCGTGCAGTGTCTACATTCAGGCAGTTTGTGTGGTGTGATAAAATGAGAATGGGCACTCTTGATAATTCCAGCATTCATTTCTACAGCTGAATATGTGCTCATGCGTTGTTTGTAACTGCGTTCTTTCCCTGCGCATTTGACGTTCCTTTCGCCTTCAGGAAGGAATTTAGCTAACTGTGGGTCTCTACCTACTAGATGAACTTCCATTCTTGAAGAGCCTTTAGCGTTTGGGTCCCTATTCTCATTGTGCTGTCATTCTCATTGGCATGATCGTAAGGGACAGTCATACTAGTATCAAGGAATGCCCTAAACGATCTATCTTCCAGATGTGCGATTTCTTACTTCCACCATGCAGTAGTAATCCAACATCTTCTTTATAGTCAAGATCCATCACCCCAGCAGCACAGCCACCTTCCTCATTGCCTTGGAAGCAATGCTTTCTCAATGCTTTCTCGCTGATTTAGAGGCTAGAGAGCTTTGATGTGGCTTAGTGGTAATCTTAAATCTAGTTGTTGGAATCAGAAGCATTTCCTCCATTGGTTAAAACATCTAACCCAGGAAGGTCTTAGATTCTGGGAATAGAAAGCAAAAAAAGTCCTGCTCTTAAGAAAGAAAAAGGGGGGGGTAACAGTGAGTGGCCCGACTTTTGCTTCCATCCCTTGATTCTGAACCTGTAATCCTGGCTACGGCAGAGCATGCAATGGCTATTACAACTTAGCCCCAGCCATGCAAAGTGTCACCACCTAGATGGTTCTCCAGCTGTCTTCAAAAGTTCATTCCAAGGACTGGGACTGCAGCTAGTAGAGGCTTGCCTAGCATACACAAAGCCATGGGTTCAAATGCCAGCCCAGTATAAACTGGGCATTGTGGTGCATATCTGGAGCCCCTGCACTTGGCACGTGAAGGCAGACATACAAGATCATCTTCACTTATGTAGTAAGCTGGAGGCCAGCCTGGGATAGAGGAGACTATATTTTGATTAAAAAAAAAAACTACTATTTTGAATATCTATTTCAGAATAGTGCAGAATGTGGTGGTAAAATCCTTGAATTCCATGAACACAGGCCCATTGTTACATATATCTTAACTTCTATAATTATTCACTATAAACTACACCCTATAGTGAACATTCATGTGGGGGACAATTAGCTTCGACTTTTTTTTTTTGCCCATTTAGACAAGTCTATAGACATACTACTTCTCCAAATTTCTATGATTTCAAAAAGATGCTAAAAACCAAAATTAAGACTAGAAGAGACCTTCAACAGTGTTGTGGCAGCCATCTATGCAAGGCCCATGGGTTCCTCGTGCTTAGAGGTGAAAGACTGGAAGGTTCCCTTAATATCAGGAGTAGGTCTGGGGTGCTTGCACTGCTACTGTACAGCATCCTGATGGAACATCTAGCCTGAGCAATTAGACAAGAAAAAAAAAACTAAAGAAGAAAAGTCTGAACTAGATTCAAGCAACTATCTCTGCATGTGGATGGTATGGCGGTTTGAGAGGGAATGTCCCCCATAGGCTCATATATTTAAATCCTCAGTCACCAGGAAGTAGAACTATTGGGGGATTAGAAGGATTGAAGGTGTGGCTTGTTGGAGTAGGTATGGCCTTGGTGGAGGAAGTGTGTCACTGGTGGGTGGGATTTGAGGTTTCAACAGCTGACCCCCCACATGCCCATCTTTTTTCCTAAGGATCAAGAGATAGGCTTTCACTGATGGCTGCCTGCCTGGGGCCATGCTTCCTGTCAAGATGATAATGGACGACTCTTTTGAAACAGGCTTCTAATTAAATGCTTTCTTCTATAAGAGTTGCTTTGGTCATGATGGCTCATCACAGCAAAAGAACAGAGACTAAGACAGATGGTATGATCCTATATAGAGGAAATACTGGAAAATACACAAAATTAAAATAGATATAAGAATTCACATAAGCAAATAGATTCGGCAGAGTTGCAAAATCCAAGATCAACACACAAAATCAGACATATTTTATAAACTAGAAATGAATAAGACAAAGCAATAATTCCTTGATGTCAGGGGTTGATAAGGAACAGTTTAAAGAATGTTTTAAACTGACTTATTTTTATGTATATGAGTGTTAAGACTGCATGGCTGTCTGTGCACCATGTGTATGCAATGCCATCATGGCCAGAAGAAGGTGTCAGATCCCCTGGAACTGAAGATATGGACAGATGTGAACTAACGGGGTCCTTTGCAAGAGCAAGATGTATTTGTAATATTGAACCATCACTCTAGGCCAGTGTAGCTGATCTGTATCATGATTATGTTGATGAGTATGAGAGTGTGTATTTAATAATCTTATAAATGAGATGCATTTTAAAATGGACAATGGTCTTCTGTACACATTATACCACAAAAGGATGAGCAAAGAGGTTTTAAAATAAAGCTCATATTTAAGAATGCCCTCCCAAATATATGAATGTGAACTGAAAACTATTAACTGCTGGGCTGCACAGTGATGGTTGTGACTGGCTGGTGCCTGTTATGTATTTCTCTTTACTTTGTGTACTTTATAGGGTGTATCCATTACTTTATGATCATAAAAAATGCTGTTTAAAACGTATATGCACGATCTTCTTTCAATGTATTTCCATAGAAGAGTTAGCACTATAAAGTACCAGCATTCATCCTGCACAGGGTACCAGCCTTTGGCCATGGCAGACTGAAGAAAGGTACTGCAATATATCACTCTGACATGAAGCGCTCAATGTCCATTTCACATTCAATCCCATAAAAGTCTGTGTATCAGAACCCCATTTTTATATGGGTACAACTGAAGAGATTCCAGAAATCCAAGTCATAACTAAAAATTCAAAACCATGGCTAATAAAATTGTCTGGTGTGTTTACCTAGAAGGCTGAAGAAGCTTCTGGCATTAACAAAAGAGTTTTCAAAGAACCTAGCAAACAAACTGCCGAGGAACACAGGCTGGCTTGGACGTTAGTGGCCAGGCACGGGGCTGCTCTTGGGCTCAGAGAGAAAGCTATACTGACAGAAGAGGGGGAAACTAGAGCTGGGGATACGGTTCAGTCAGTAAACCTAGTCGCTGTGCGGGGACAAGGACCTGAGTTTGGATCCTTAGTCCCGACCTAAAATGCTAGGTATCTCATTTGCGAGCCTGTCATTCCAGAACAGAGACAGGCTCTATCTGTGTCGATTAACTCCAAATTCAGTGAGAGACCCTGCCTCACAAAATAGACTGTGAAACAATTAGAGAAGACCCTCTGACCTCAACCTCTGACCTCCATATACCTGCCTCCTCACATGAACACATGCACATGTGTGCACACCCACACACCCGCATGCCCACACCCCCCACATATATGTATACACACACACACACACACACACACACATCTATGAAGAAAATACCTGAGGATAGACTCACACTTATCAGGAAAGACAGACATTGGAAGGATGTGCCACACAACTAAGACAAAACCAAAGCCGGATCTTGCATCTAACTTTGAAATTCTGGTAGTTGGTCTAGTTTCAGAGTGTTAGCAAGAATCCGAACTAACACATTAGGTACAAATATAAGACACTAGATCCTGCTAGTGTTGATACTGGAGGAGGACAACTGAGACAAGATTCTTTTGGGTTCACCAGGCACATGCTCTATACCACAAAAATGATTGTATCCCAATTTTGCCATGGTCACAGTCTCTTAGAAAGCTTCTCAAAGTACCAAGATAAAACTATGTTCACCCTCCACTTACACAGTGCTGGTATATAAAAAGCCTAACAGAATAATGTGTGTACATTACCTCTACTCTACATATTCAGATGTGTTCCCAAGTTGATGATGGAACAATTGGCAGAAGTCTCTAGAAGAAACAGACTAAGACTCAAACCTCAGCCTTACCCCACCGAAAATTCTGGGCTGCCCCCAGACTCACTCCTGCTGTCCCACACTTAGCTGAGAATTGGGAGTCTGCCTGTGGTCAGCAGGAACACAGACAGGAGGGCAGAGCACTTGTGCTATGTCTCCTGCATGGACCACATAAAGCATCGCTCCTTCAGTGTGTTCTCTGGCATTTCTTGGTCTTCGTTCCCACGGACCAACTTAGTGTGGTCTAAGTTCACATCCAACCAAGATTTTCCTTCCATAAATCTGTGTGTAGCTGCTTTTCTTCCCTACATCCTAGAACTGGTCAAAGTGAAGCCGAGTCTTCCTTGTTTCAAACCGATTTTGTCTCAATCGTGCTAAATTTAAAAGAAGGAATGATCCCACCTGGCTGGGTCAGAATCCATATGCTGGGGAAGCAGACACTATTTTGTTCAACACAGAGAGTGAGAACTTGCTATCCCCTAGATTAGAGTTCTTAGTATAAACTGAACACAGAGGCTATGGTGGTTTGTGGGTGGTTGGGTGGGGATATGTTCACATGTGTGTGCTCAGAAGTTCTTAAGATACTGTCTACCTTGGTTTTTTGTATCAAGGTCCCGGAACTCATCAATTTGACTAGGTTGATAGGTCAGTAGCCCCTGGGTTTGCCCTGTTTCTGCCTCACCAGCACTGAAATTAGAAGCAGGGGCAGTCACACTCAGCAGGTCTTACATAGTGTATTTGGGGGTTTTGGTTGACAATTTGCTTCAAGGTGTGTTGCGGGACTTGAACTAGGGCCATCATGCTTGCACACCCGGCTCTTAACCAACTGTGCCATCCCCCCAGGCCTGTGGTAGCTGTTACTGATATCAGTTCTGTGTCTTGGCATAAGGTAGATAGCACGATCCATGTAACATCCCTATGGAAGAAGCCACCAAAGGGACAATTAGGGAGACCTGCACTTAACCTTCCCAAATGGAACCTTCTTTGTTTATGAGAAAACGAATTTAAAATTGAAAACTCTCTCTCTCTCTCTCTCTCTCTCTCTCTCTCTCTCTCTCCCTGATACAGGGTCTCACTGTATAGCTCAGGGTGGCCAAAAACTTGCTAAATAGATCAGGGTAACTTCAACCTCTTAGCAATCCTCCTGCTTCAGCCTCCCGAGTGCTGACATGGCGTATTAGAGACAGCACAAGCAACTTTAGTTTTCTATGTGCCTTTTGAAAGAAGGAGATGGAGTAGAGGGACTTGCATGGTGGCCTGACCCTAAGTACTCAGAACAATCATTAGCAATATCAATGTAAAATATATGAAACTCATTGTACGTAAGGTGGGATAGAGAAAAAGAGAAAAGGAGGGAGGGAGGGAAGGACCCTCCCTTCCTCCCTCCCAGGAATGGGGAGGGAAGGACAGAGAGACTTTTATCTCAAACAGTTTTTGAAATTCAATTCGGTCTTTCTCACTTTGAGTTTTTTCTGGCAAGGGCACTAAAAATAACCTTCTAAAGAGCCTACTAGTGCTGGATTAAAAACCCTCCCAGCCCTGCCCTGGGTGACATTTTGAAGGTGCATCCATGCACGTTTGACTCACTCAGTTTTCGGGAACCTCTCTTGTTTAATGTGCATTCATTTTACTAACGAGAAGCAGCTGGTTCCAGTGCAGCCATAGGAGGTGAGGCCGGCACCCATCTAGGCCACAAACACAGGGCAAGAGACGTAGAGAAGGGTAGGTGTTTAAAGAAAGACCTTGAGGCCTATTATGAAGGTTAACTGCATCCTTTTCATTCTCTTGGGGGCTCTTGCTACTAAGTGAAGCTGGCTGAAGGAACACACGTTATAAGGTTTTGCAACCTAACTCTAGTAAGTAAATTGAAAAAGTATTTGCCCACTGGAAACTCAGAATATATATCTCTGGGATTTGAATCACTTTTTAGTGTGCACTTATTTATTTATTGTGTATGTGTAGACCCGTGCCATGACATGTGTGTGGAGGACAGAGGAAAACTTGGGGAGTCAGTTCTCTTCATCCACCATGGTGACCTTGGGACTGGACTCAGGTCATCAGACTTGATAGTAAGAGCCTTACTAAGCCATCTCGCCAGCCCTGAACCAAGACATTTGCTGGGCACATCTCTTCTGGTGCCATTGCTTCTTGTAGAATAACAGCTGATTTTTAATCTCTGTAAACACACAGCCCTTTCCCTGACCACTGAGATCTCAGCCTATGAATGTTTTACATAAAATAATCTCGCCAGGCTCATCAGCTGTCACATGGGAACTGCACATTCCAAAGTAGAAAGCCATGTTTATTTTTTCAGGCCCCATCATAGCCAATTACCATAGATTCTGCTGTTCTAAGGGATCCTTGTTTTGGAGACTTAGGACTTGCCAACAGGTGACTGGATAAGCCCAGTGGCCTTGCCTGCTCCTCCAGGATCCCTGATGGGAGTAAACTTGAGGGCAGGATTCTGAGGGGAAAACCTCTTGGTCCCAAACCATCAGCCCTTCCAGGGCCTCTTCCGACATTCACACCAGAAGCCAGCTGGTGCTTCAAAGGTATTCCGACCATCACAATGACCACAGAAGGAGAGAAACTCAGAGAGCATCAGATACTGTGCCATGCCACCTAAGGTCACTGGATCATTTGAAACTTAAATAAAATTGGCTCCTGCTACATCCTGCCGGACATTCCTAGCTTTCCCAGAGATTTCTGCTAAATACCAGAATATCATGTTCCCCTGGTTGTAATCTCGTTGGAAATTGTTGCTGTTGAAATTTGTATCTCTGTTCCTTTTGCTCGCATCTCTCCTTTTCAGGGCATTTGTTCTTTTCAGCTCCAGATACAGAACCTAATTGGTTGGGTGACAGGCTGTTTGTTTTTATGATCTTATTTATTTATTTATTTAATGTATGCTGGTGTCTTGCCTGTATATGCTCTGTGTGAGGGTGTTGGATCCCCTAAACTAGAACTACAGACAGTTGTGACCTGCCATGTGGGTGCTGGGAATTGAACCCAGGTCCTCTGGAAGAACAGCCAATGCTCTTAAACCACTGAGCCCTCTCTCCAGCCCCTGGCTAGCTGTTTTTAACACGGATCTCTGTAAGAAGTGATTTTTCTGAATTGGTTTGGAGGTGAGTGGGGTTATACTGGAGAAATTTATAATGAGACAAAAGAGTGGATTTTCAC
>LOEQ01005576.1:49710-80649 GCA_001685075.1 Bramus lutescens | reverse complement strand
TAGATATAATGGGCCAGGCAGTGTTTAAATGAATACAATTTATGTGTTGTTATTCCGGGTGTTAAGCTAGCCGTGCGGAAGCCAGACGGGACGAAATGCAGGCCCGCCACCTCATTCACTACAGGGGACTGTTATCTGTGGCTAAAGACTCCTCTGACACCAGTTACCCTCTGCACTTTGACCAGCAGTGAATTTCTTCATTAACCACCACCCAATCCACAAAGAAACATCTCTGAGGAGGTCTGAGAGCTGCGCTAATCTAGGCGGAGAGGGATATCAATTTAGAGGACGATTTACTGCTGTGTCTATTTAGTAGAATAATAGTGGTGGATTCTTCTGGGGCCTATGAGTTCCTCGATCATGACTCCAAGCTTTACAACACAGAATGTGTTTCCTGCTGTGGAGTAGGCCTTAGATCCAGTCAGAGAGCGGTTGATTTTCCCAATAACGTCTATGCCACTAGTTTGCCCACATCTTGGCATGCTAGTCATTGCTGTAACTCATAGGGTTCACAGATAGCTGAGACTTCGCCCCCAGCAAACTGCATGGCACTTCTATGCTATGACAGCTAGCCAATAAGGACAAAGCTCGACCATGTTCTGGGTCAAGGCATAACACTAAGAATGTTTGAAAAATCCATATTTTATAATTATGTAAGTTTCTTAAATATATGCATGTATGTCCATATAACATAATTTAATTGCCATTAAGTCCTCCTCTTCTATAGAATAAAGAAATATTTTTCTTTTAAAGCAAGTAAGCTCAAGTTATTTTATTATAATTTTCTCAAAACAATATATCATACAACTCACTGATATGAACTGCATAATTCAGTGGTTTGCATATTAAGAGGTGTATGCAACCACCACTATAATCTAATTTAAATCATATTGATAACTCCAAAAAGGAGCCCCAAGAATTTGAGCTCACATTCCAAACTCTAGCATCTCCATCTCCAGCCCTAAGCAACTATCAGTATTTCTGTCTCTATCAATTGATTATTCTGGACATGAAATTAAATAATGTGTTCTGACTGGCATCTTAATATAGCATTTTAAAAACTCAGCTATGCTAACTCACATTCATCCTTTTTACCACTGTTTGATATTCTGGTATTTGCCTATCAATTCATCAGCTGGCAGGCACTGATGATGTTTAATGCTGCTCGACATTCATGTGCGATTTTCTGTGTGGATTACATGCATCTCTCCCTGGCATATACCAAGGGTGGAACTGAAAACTGGCCAGCTCGCCTTTTGATATGGCTGTGCCATTGTTCATTCCCCCATCAGAGTGTGGGAGTGGCAGTCCTCTACTGCCTCATCCATGCTTGTTAGATCCACTTCTGATTACAAGAAGCCTATGGGGCATCTCGCTGTGCTTTGGGGTTCTGTTAGCTTGATGAACAACATAAGGGGACTTTTGTATGCTGGTTGAACATTCATGTATTTTCTTTTCAGAAATATTCAGGCAGCTCTCCCATATTTAATTGGATTATTTGCCTTTTTATAAGTGCTTTAAAAGATTTCTTTATATAGCCCATATACACATATTCTGTCACATATGTGATTGGCACATTGTTACTATCACCGTGAACAGAAATGAGCCTTCTGATACAGATTACAACCATTGCACTGTTTTCTGGAGAAATTAGTTTTTATATGCTATTTTAAACCATGTGTTTAAAACTAAGATTAAAGTCTTACCCAAAGTAGATTGATATAAGGCTCAGTACCCCCAAAACATATATATGTTTATGGTTCTACAGAAAGAAGCTTCTATTTAACACCATGAAACCACTGCAGCTTCGATGATGTGTTTTCACCAATTCACATACTAGAATCACGTCCCAAAGTGAGCCTTGGAAGGTATCTGCTCACAGGCTGTAACTATTCAAATAACATCGTTTAGTGCAGAGCATGTTAGAGATACCAAAATATCAAATATGACTCGAGAATTCAAAATTTCTCATCAATGAACTACTTCCACAGACAAAGGCCCACAGATCCAGAAGACGTGCAAACACTGGGCCATTAAGGCTGTGTCCTGTGTCATATGTAGAGGATTCTTGTACCATTTATTGGTGTTGGTATGAACACCAAACAGTTTTATTGCTGAGAATATACCCAAGCAGAAAAGGATGCCATTAGATCACAGAGCTCAAAATCCACGATTGTCCACTCTCCACGCCAAGCCGAGCTGGGGTCGAGCTGAGCTGCCTCACAACTCCCTTCTGCTCTGACTGTCCCAGTGGGGGTGTCTTCCTCTAGCCTCACTTTCACATGGCAGCGCTTTCCCGGAGCCCTGGGCTCGGAGGGCTCTGGAAACAGGCAAGTCCTCCTCCACTGAGCGGCCGTGCAAGATCGTGCATGGAAAGAGCTGGGAAACATTAGCTTGCTTCTGGTCTGGCCATAATGAAAATAAATGAGGGCTTCAATTTAAAGTCGTTACTAAAAATTTGTTCTTTCCTGCATTCTAATTCTGAGCTCCACTTGCAGCTAATTAGAACGGTTCCCAGCGTGGTCTCCCAGCACAGTACCAGTGTAAACACCAACCATCTGAGGTTCATTACAATAAAGACATCAAATAAACAGTGGACCAAAAAACAGTAGTTTGGGCATGGCTCATTACAGCACAGTGCAGTTAGCATTCCTCATTCGTGAACGAAAAGAGGCCATCAGGAGACTGAGACCAGAAACCCAGCGCGTTCTATCCTTATTAACGATGGGAGTGGGACCAGGGGAATTATTTTTTACCATTAAAATTTTCTGGAGAATGAAGAGGGATTTTTTTTTTTTTAAGTGAGAAGGAAAAACGAAGTGTTCTCTGATCCTTGTTGTAAATGAAGAGAAAAGGCAATTATTTGTTTTGGATTCCTCTTTCTTTCTCCAGTTCCTCCTAGGGCATACTGTTTACAATTTAAATAAGGAAAAAGAAAAAGGAATAATATAGTGTCCATTAATCAGCTTAGGGCTTTCATTATTCATGCCTGGCACAAATAAACCCTTGCCAACATAGACCAGGTACAACAATGTGATTCTTGATATCTAGAACTTTTTAAAGGAAACATAGTTAAGTGTGACTCGTGTGTTTAGACATGTTAATTATACCGTAGCTGCTTACTAACATTTGCAAAGATTCCCATTATTTCCAAAGTTTATCTGCACTCTTTTGGCATGGCCTTGGAGTCATTGAAAGGGAGAAGAAAATTCTTAAGATTTCTGTCTGTAATATTTAGCCCTGCTCTTAAGTAATAATAAGAATCCAAAGACATTTACTGAACTCAACTGGCAGACTTAACACAAGATAGGACTCTCCAGATTATTGTCTATGGGGTGTAGTTCATACCCTACTTCAGTCCATTGATGAAAAACAGTGAAGAGGAGACACAGCACACTATGAAAAAAACAGAAAAGAATCACGAGGGATCTAGGAATAGGTGCCCCCAGCTAGATGTGAAACTCACTTGCACCGTTTGCTACTTATATCTATAAAGTTAAGACTCCAGGCTCAGCTCCCCCTTCCTACCTTGATGTTCCATTAGCCTGGAAACCACGCACACATACACACACACAATGGAGTCATTATTTTCTCGTGATAATGTGCCAATTAATCTTCCTCTGATGGAGGAAAAATTCTGTCTTTTCAAACCTATTCTGTATCCTTAAACTGGATATAGGCATGCAGTTACCTCCAGTCAAGACAGGAAAAGCAAGGAGACGCTATCAGAAGCCCACTGTGCCAAGTATAAGAGCGTGTGTGTGTGTGTGTGTGTGTGTGTGTCCATTGTGTGCATGTGGATTATCCAGGAAAAGTTCCAACTCTGATCTTCAGGAAGCTGAGATAGTTCTATTCACAGAGCCTGCTGTGGCCACATCTGGTAGTCGCTGTTGAGGTCACTTCGGGGACAGTCTCTGTCTACTAAGCTTTCGGTTTATACCATGTGGTGTTCAGCATATCAACAGTCTTCTTCAATCTCATCACAAAACCCCTTAATTATTTACTTTCCAACTGTCCAGGGTCCATCAAGCTGCAGGAAAGTCCGTTCCTTTTGTTACGTGCTGAAAAGACGACAGTCAAAACACAGACGGAAGAAAAACCACCCCGAGGAATCCAGGTTTCCTGCTGTTTGCCCACGGTAGCCACGGCTGAGCTTTCATCATCTGGAGAGAATGCAAGCCAGGCTGCTGGCTTCCTGCGACGACTTTCGCTGTAAATGACACATGTCAAAATGCAGGGAGCTTTTGCATGGTTGATGGTATACAGAGAAAAAAAGCACTGTGAAATGAAGCACATTGACGCTTGACTCTGAAATATCTTGTGTGTGTGTGTGTGTGTGTGCGCGCGTCTGTGCAGGTTCACTGTGTACACAGGTGCATGTGCACATGCCATGGGAGTGGTTGTGTGGGCCAAAGCACAACCTCAGCTATTGTTTCTCAAAAGCTGTCTACCTTGGTTTGTTGTCGTTATTGTTTTTGTTTCCTTGATTTGGTTTTTTATGGTATTTATTTGATTTTTGATTTTTAATTTTTATGCATTCATGTCTGTGTGGGGCTATGTGCACATGAAATACAATTGTCCGTGAAAGCCAAAAGAGGGAGTCGGGTTTCCTGGAGCTAGAGTTAGAGGTGGTTGCGCACTGCCTGACCTTGGGTGTTCAGCAGCAAACTCAAGTTCTCTATAAAAGCAGCAAGGTCTCTTCATGCTGAGCCACCTCTCTAGTTTCTGTTGTGATTTGCATTTGACTTGGTTTGGTTAAGAAAAGGCCTCACAATGGCCTGGGGTTTGTTTGCAGAATAGGTTATGCTGGCTGGCCAGTGAACTTCAGGGATCCACTGTCTCCAGCTAAACAATGTTAGGATAAGTATGTGCCACCACAGCCAGTTTCTTGAACATCGCTCCAGGGCACTGAACCCATATCCCCTTCTTGCAATCAGAGTACTTCACTTAATATGATTTCTGTTTTTAATTTCCAAGTTGACACAATCTTGAATTACCGGTGTCTCAATTTGATACGGGCTAGATCTGGTTGACCTGTGGCGGACTGCATTGATTTCTTTAGTAGATGTGAAAGACCCAGCGCTCTGTGGGTGGCACCATTCCCTAAGCATGGAGTCCTGGACTCTCTAAGAGTGGGGAAAGTGAGTTAAGCACTAAGCATACTTGCATTCGTTTCCCCTGCTCTTGGCTGCAGATGTGACTAGTTAGTTCAAGCTCATGCCTTAACTTCTGCTTATGGATGAACTATAACTTGGAATTGCAAGCAAAAACACCCCTTTCTCCCTTAAGTTACCTTTGTCTGGCTGTTCTGTCTACAGCAACAGAGATGGAGCTTAAACACTGAGCTATCATGTCAGCCCTGGATCAGAAATATCTTAGTGAGTTCTCACCTAAAACCCGACAAACCTTTTCACGTATTTCATATTTGCTTGTGTAGATCATGTGCGCAGGGGACTTGAAACGTGCCTCGCAGTAAGAAACCCTCCGGATCCATAAGGCGTGTGTTTCTGATCTTCTGCTTTGCTTGGTGATGCGGTTATTTACTCGGTCATGGCGATCATTCCTGGAGAAGGACAAGATTCATTCATCCCCCTGAGTGCCCAAATCCAACTTACTGGTCTTATCTTAATGTGAGTTGTCCTGTTTATGCACCAGTACTGTTCATTAATGCCGCTCATTTACCCCCAACACACCCACTTAAAATCTCTTCTATGGCCTTGTATTCCTTTATTTCTACAGTGTTTGCTACTCCAAGGACACCATTCTGTTAACCAGATGCCTACATATGCTTTCACATCCTCTTCCTTATATAACTCTACTTCTCTACCAGAGACATTGAATACCACAATCTAACAGGAGCCTGATTGTGTCACATCCCCATTCAAACTCTTCAGAGTTTCCTGTTGAAGCTCAGTTGATGTATGATCTGGGTGACATTAATTAAATACCCAGCGTTCCTACGGAGCTGGCAGGACACAGGACAAGCCACCGAAGAGAGCTGCCTGTACACTTGAAAGTAAGTAAGGCAAGTAAACCTGAGCAAAGAAACAGAGGAAGGGAACATTTATTAGCACGCACCATGCCCCTTGTGATGGAAGTGCTTCATTTTATTGGGTATTGCCCTTTTAACTTGTCATGGGAACCTCTCAGGGAGGATTACGTGCCCTTTTACTGAAGACAGGGAAGGTGGAGTCCAGGGACAAAATGACTTGCTATACAGAATTCCACAGGCAACAAACGCCAGGATCATGCCTGCTCCCCGCTTCCAATCCCTTTCCTGTGTCCGTTCCACCATGCTTTTATTAATATTATTTTGGACGAGTTACCTCTCTAGGAAGACTCATGACTTTGTTGCTTTGGTGGCTTCTTACTGTCTAAACTTACCTCCTATGATAGTTAATATTGATTTCCAACTTGACAAGATCTACCATAACCTAAGAGGCCAAACTGTGACCATGTGTGGAAAGAGATTCTAGATCAGGTTAGCTGAGGTGCGAAGACTGATGCTAAACACGGGCAACCCCCGGATCATGTCATGGACTGGGGCCATGCATTGAACACAAGTGAAGAGCAAAGGCTCCCTTCCTCCCCTCCTCTTCTTTCTGACCCCAGATTCAATGTCCCTGGCCACTATATGTCGCCGTCTCCTGTTGGTTCAAGTCTCCTCTTTACCCACCCCTACCCCTACTGAAGTTACCAGTGCCCAGCGCCGTGGGATTCAAACTCAAGGCCTCATGCTTGTATGACACTGACTTTACCAGCTGAGCCAGGCTCACACTGCCATTTCAGAGTGTTTTCTGCATATACAACATCATCTTTTCCTACAATCCATTGAACTCCTTCCTTCCTCTGATTTCCAGTTTCAATTTCCTTCTAGGTCCATCCACCTCATCATACCTTTTAAACCCAAATAATATTTAAGAAACCTCCACCCGGTCTTGTTTCTCCCAGCTCTCTCCCCAGTGAGTTTCATCTACTATTGAACAAATTTAGGTACCTGAGATCCAGGCCCTCACCCTCATCTCTGCATTCATGTTACATGTTACATGTATCTGGTATGTTACACATGTTACCTACTACATATTACACGGAACCATCTTCATAATGCACTGGCATGTTCCAACTCCTGTAAACCTTGTGACTTATCAGGGATTGCCTTATCAGACATGAAGGTATCACTGAAAAACATTGTATTCATTTTGCTCTACAGACTTGAAGTCGCCATGGTGACTCTGTGCCAAAGACTTTAAAACATTTCTAATAAATTCCTCTGTCCATGAGTCTTCTTCTTCTCTAACACGTGACTCTTGCCAGGAGACAACCATTATTAACTAGTGGAATTTTCTCCAAATGTAAAATTTATGCAAGTAAAGACCATTTACTAAAAATTTTTACCAAGTCTTTTAAAGCAGTAAAAATGCATAGCACTTAAATCATGATTCTACCCCTACCACACATGCACACTGCCACTACCATCACTGCAGCTGCCACCACAAACACCACTACCACCACCGTCACTGCCACCAACACTGTTATTTAAGAGTGGTTTAAAAAAAAAAATTTCTCCAGACAGTGTCAATCTTCAAGTTAAAGGCTCTCCTAATCTATGGATCAAGTTTACCCAAGTACGAATAAGTAATCAGCATGTCTGGAGAGTACTTCAGGCAGACAGGACCAAAATAAGTCAGACACAGTGGGTGAAAACTATGCCCCAGACTTGGAAGACAAAGAATTCTAGCTTTTTATTGTCTTTACCACAACCTACAAAGAGCCTCTGCCTGATCCTAGATTGGCTGTTGGCAGGCCCATTCTTGTGCAGGGTCGTTGTAGGTAACTATATATATAACTGGGAAGTCCTATTTACAATGGCCATGGTGTAGTCAGCTTTATCTTTGGACTTCCAACTCACAAATAATGAAATTGAGACTTGTTATTAATTATGGGAAGCTCAGCCTTAGCTTGGGCATGCTCCTAACTAGTTCTTATATCTTAATTAACCCATATTATTTAATCTGTTTTCTGCTGTATGGCTTGTTACTTCATCTCGGTACTGTCGAACCTTTTTCCTCAATGTCTGAGACAACAGGACTGAGCCACCAGACCTAGTATGAACAAGGTATAACTTTTAATAGACACATACTACGTCTTAAGGAACCAAAAATAAGGAAATAATTCTATCTGGGCAAAATGAGGCTGGGGAATGAGAACTTTTCATAAGATAAAGATAAGGTTTAAATGCTATATTAAAAGTCTTAATGACCAGATCACTTTTACAAATATTATGTGTGTGTATACATATGTATATAATATATTACAAACCACGCTGTCTTAGTCCAAATTCCTCCAAATAAACACATGGTCAAGCCTATCATAGCAATACCCCAGTCCTGGTACCAACTTCTGTCTTAGGTATTTTTACTGTGAAGAGACACTATTACCACACAATTCTTATAAAGAAAACATTTAACTGGGATGGCTTGCTTACAGCTTCAGTGGTTCAGTCTGTTATCATCAGGATGGGGAGCATGTCAGGGTTTAGGGAGATACAGCTGGGAGTCCTACATCTTGCAGGCAACAGGAAGTCGACTGACTTATTGGGTGACACACTTCCTCCAACAAGGCCATACCCACTCCAGCAAAGCCACACCTCCTAATATTGCCTCTCACTGTGAAATTATGGGAACCAATTACACTCAAACTACAATAACTATTCCTTAATTATCTTAAACATAAAAGTATTAATTGTTTCTTTACTTTTACACAGAGAAGTTTGCTTTCCTTCTCACAGAAGTTGGGAAATTAAGCAGTTATAGTGTGAGATGAACTACTTCTGTGTAAAATCCCATATGATAATTTGATGATATTTGAATCAGTTTTTCTCAGCTAAGTCTGTCAGTCTCTCAAAGAGTTTGTTCTGTTTTCCACAGAGGCTCCTGCCTGCCAATAAACACAAGCAACTGTGCTTTTCCTCAGTGCTAGACAAGTACTAATGTTAACCCTCCCTGTACAGAACCAATTATCTGTCCAAAGAAAAACTATAGACACAGAGAACCTGGGAGAAGAGAAGCGGGGGAGTGAGCTTTTCATAAAGTCGCCTAGTAGAGAGGGGAGTTCTGGAGCTGACCCAGGCAGCCTGACTCCAGAGCTGTGCGCCAAACTAAGGCATCCACCAACATTCCAGGGAAGATGCCCAGAAGGCTGGATGTTTGCAAAAGCCTGAAAAGGGCCTCGTGTTCACCTTGATCTAAGCACCACTGCTCTGGCAGTTTTCTGTTGGAAACTGTACTGGCCGACTGCGGTTCCCACATCTGTGCTAATATTGCATGAAGTGATTAGCAGTTAGGGAACGGGCGGGGAGCGTGGGCTTCTTCAATCTGTTTCTGCAAGTGTTTTACTGCTTAATCAGCAGGTTCCTGGGATGGCAGAGGTGGCATTATGTTCCAGGAATTTATCTGAGTTCAGAAATTATAATGAACTACTGAGGTAGCTCAGTGGGTAAGAGGCACTCCGGTGCAAGACATGATTGTATATGTGCCTGGAGCCCCAGGGTTATGGGTGACAGGGACAGGACAATCACTGGGGTTCACTGGCCTCCAGCTCTAAATTTAGGGAAAGAGTCTGATTAAGGGGGAAGGTAGAAAGTAAAAACTCTGGATATCCAGTTTCCTCCTTTGATCTCTGCACATGCATGGGATGCACACCCACACACATGTACACATGCATCACATGCTCATGCACTTTCACACACACACAAACACACACATGCACATGCACAGGCACCAATAATATCAATGATCTTAACCTCTTTGATTAATGCTTTGCCTTTTACCCAAGTTTCACCAGATTATCAGCACCCTAGAAATGGTACACATTAGTCTAGCCACATGTGGGTCCAGAATGCAAGCCTGATTTGAACTCCACTTTGATGATCTAAGCATCCTGGACCACCCCACCACCCTAATGGCTTCACACTTGGTAGTTTAAGAGCTCTGTCTGTTCTAAGTACCATCTTGACGGCTTCTTCCTATGGTTAAAGACAGAGTCCTATTTGGCAAGGTTTGTTTTCTTCTAAGACCTTGCAGTTTAGGGAAGAGGTAAATAAAACTATCCATCCCTTGTAAGGTCTCTAACGTCACAGTGAACAGAACACATTGGAACTCAGAAAGAAAAAAAAAACTAAAAGAAATCAGCAGGGAGCTACATGGAAGGGGTAGATGAAAGGAGGCTTATTGATGAGATGATACTAATGGCTGCTCACAGTTCTTATCAGTGGCTTACAATAAAGGATGAACCTTTCCTGAATTATAGTGTGGATCAGCTACTCAAATGGACAGAAAGACAGGCACACTGAAGAGAACAATCATCTGGTCACACTCAGGTCTTCAAGCACCAGCTCAGCCATTGTGATGTGTACTGGCTGACCTTGGACCAATCACTTCAGCCATTGTGATGTGTACTGGCTGACCTTGGACCAATCACTTCAGCCATTGTGATGTGTACTGGCTGACCTTGGACCAATCACTTAGTTTCTCTTGCCCTCATGATCCTTTGTTATGTGCCATTCACACACCATGGTATCCGTGTATTATTACATGCCCTGTTATGCACATTCATGACATAGCATCAGTGTATTATATGGACCTTCTTCCCAAGTCCAGATAACAATGACCCATCTGTATTTAAGTTCAAGTGAGTCTCACAGTGTACCACATTTCCACGATCCTTAACACTCTGGGGATCAGATCTACCATAGGTGAAGGAGGGAGTATTCTTTTCAGTTTCATAATCATTAGAGAGATTCTAGGTGAGTGTTTGCCCTAGGTCATCTTTTCACAGAAATTAATAAGTTTCTCAAATATCAACAAGGACAGGATAAAATACTACTTTCAAAACTCCTTTTTAATGTTTTACACATTTTTATTTATTTATTAAAGGGCTCCTGTATGCCATAGCTATGTGGGGAGGTCAGAGGACAAGTTGGAGTCTGTTCTCTCCTCCCACTGTGTGGGATCCAGCGATTGGATTTGAGTCTTCACAGGGAGGACCATGTGACAAAGGGGGCAGGGGAGGGAGTGATGATGTACCTATAAGCTGGGAAATATAGAGGAGTGTTGACAACGCCAGAAACCAAGAGAACAGAGTGGAGAAATGCTCCCCCTAGAATTCTCAGTGAGGAGATGATCCAGTTGTACTAAGACCTCGATATTAATTTTCTAAATTCTAAATTCTAAAATATTCATGTTGGCTTCAGCCTCATGATGACTCAATAGAGTATTCCTAGGAAACAAGTACACACAAGATAGATGCTCTTGTTCCCATGTGAGAACTGGCTTCACTAAATATCAAAGAGGTAAGCAACTGGGCATATATAGAGGGTGTTCCAGCTCACATGCGAAACCGAATCTGTCTGCCTCAAACCAGGACTTAATAAGCCCATCACAGAGCCAGCTGCCTCGTACCTTCTACACCAGCAATGATCTCCATGGATGGGGAGCAGCTCCTGGCACCCACTTCCAGCTAAGATATCATAAAAGACGTGGTTTCCCTAGAGCTTAGCCCCTGATGTTCTCAAGCACACTGGAGAAGGAAGATGGCAGAAGCCCATCTTTAGATGCGCTTTTGAATGAAAAATGAAACCCAAGGTATCTTTGTTATGCATTGTGACATTAAGTTGACCTCTTTATGGAAGTCTCTCCATCTAAATTCCTTCTTTGACTTCCATAGCCTTTGTCAGAGTAATAGAATCAAGGTCACATAGCAAGGTACTTTACCTGCCTTATGGTAGGGTCCAAGTTGAGTGGTCTGAAGAATGGGACTTGGAGATACAAGAATAAACCCATGCGGCTGCAAGCAAGCCTTCAAAGTAAATGAAGCTTGGACACTCACAATTTGGAAAGGGGAGACCTTCCCCAAACCCCAATTATGGAAACTACATGCTGATGTCTGTTTCTCAGCGCTTAGATGGAGCCTGACCCACTTCAAATTTAAGATTTTGGAAACTGTACCATCTGCAAGGGTCATAAATTAATTTTCCTACATGGTGGCTTTAAGGAGTTTTGAGCCCCCCTGTTTTGTTTATTTTTGTTCCTTTCTTTTTGTTGTGAGGATAATAAAAGGCACACATTTTTGAGCTAATTTACCCCTAGAAAAGTAAAAGCAATTTTTTTACCACTATTTACTTTTCCAGTTTCTTTAATTTTGGTAATTGCTTAGTCAACTTTGGGAAATATATATTCTGTCTTAAAAAAACAGCCAAATATGACCGATCACCTTCATTTTCATTTCGGATTTGGCATGCGAGACCTAGATTGTGTATTCTTCCCATGGCGCCACACCAGCCTTGGATACTTAATTAATTTCCTTTAGCTGGTATAAGCTTGTACTTAAAGAGACAGTGTCCCATTTTGATGGCTTGCTTTTGGCTGAAGTTCAAAAATATCACTTCTTAAATCTTTTCTCCCCCTTTTAAAATTTCCCAGAGTGCTATAGAGAAAAAAATAAAATAAAAGCAGTCTGGCATGGTTTTTCAGCCTGGCTCTTTTCTTCATCATTCTTCCTTTTACTCTTCTTTATTCCTTGTTTAACTGGGTATTTCCTTTAAAAGACAGGAAAGGCGAAATAAACATGAGGGGGAGCATGAATCAATGGATGGATGGATGGATGGATGGATGGATGGATGGATGGATGGATGGATGGATGGGTGGATGGATGGGTGAGTGGGTGGATGGGAACCAAGAACACCTGAGCTCTAAGCCCAGTAACCTGAACTTGCATTTAGAGCTGGTGGTAAGGTTGTATTTGACCATGAACTTCACTGGTCAGTCAACGGGTAGGACAAAGGTATTGTGAACATCAAGACTATGTCACTCCATCATGATGAAGAACTACCACCTCTTCATCAGATTCATCCTACCATCTCTAAGGCAAAACAGGTTCTTAAAGATAAATGACTGGCAGGTATTAGGGGTGAGTGTGCAGTTGAAAGAAATAAGAAATGAATCCGTTAGGAATGTGATAATGTTAGGCAAGCCCCTTTCTTCCTGACAAGTCTTTAATCAGTCCTTTAGTGTGCTGTTTGCTTCGACAACAGACCAAATCTTCTATCAAGACACTGGTATTTGGAATTACTTTAGAGGTAGCTTGTCATTGAGTATATTTATCAAAATAAACTGTTGCACAGTATGTGCAATTTTCCCTAGTACTCCATGTTGCGTGGTCACAGAAAAGAGTAAATAAAATATTTAACCTTCACCTTGCAGGGACACTAAATCAAACCAATATATTTCTAATGGTAAATGTGAGTAGTTCAGTTCATAACATTGTTCCTGTGACTCAATCTCTCTCTTCCCCCCACCTCCCTTTCTTTCTTCCCTTTAAAAAACTTTCAAAAGATAGACAAAATATACATAACATAAAATTCACCATCTTGAATTTCTTTGCAATAAATATTAGAGTAGCATTAAATATATCAAATATCTGAGCTACGGTTTTCTATTGCTGTGAAGAGACACTATGACCATGGTAGCATTTATAAAGAAAATATTTAATTGGGGTGGCTTGCTTGCAGTTTCAGAAGTTCGATCCATTATCATCATGACAAAGAGCATAGAGGTTTAAAGGCACACTGACTGTCACACTGAGGGAAGCTTGAGCATAAGAGACCACAAAACACACCCCTAGAGTGACACACTTCCTCTAACAAGGCCACACCTTCTAATACTGTCACTCCTTTTGAGGGATTTTCTTTCAAACCACCACACCAGTAGAGATAACCACCACTGTCCCCTATAGATCTTTTCATTTCCCAAACTAAAATTTTCTGCTCACTAAACAGTTGCTCTGCATTATTGTCTACTCACTCAGTCCTTGGTGCCCTTCTCATATTCTCTTCATGAATTTCACTGTTCTAGAAACTTCTTATAAATGGACCCATGTTTTTTTCTATAATTTTGCCTTTGTCTACTTTTCCACAGCATAATGTCTTTAATGTTCATCTGTTAGCCCCTTTAGGGCTGAGTAGTATTCCATTGTATACACAGACTACACTGTTACTCTCCACTCACTGGTGAATGATCAGGTTGCTTCTTCCACTTTCTCATTATCTGAAAGAAACTGCTATGAACATGGCTGTAAATAAACAGCAGGGCCCATACTTCCAATTCATTCTTGTATATCTGAGGGGTGGAACTGCTGGATCAAACAGAAACACTGTTTAAGCTGTTTTGAGAAACCACCATTTTTAACCAATAATAACTATATATTTTACACTCTCCCCAACAATATACAAGGGTTTGTAATACTTGCTGTTTTCAAAAACTATTTTCTTTATCAGAACATTTCTTCATTGCCCAGTACTGGGCTAACTTCCCAGTGATTTCAAGTGGAAATCATACCAATGGCATCTTGCAGGCAGAGCAAGAACTCTACCACCCAGCTACAAGCCCACATCCTACCTCATCACTCATTTTGACTGACTATCTTTTCTTGGTGTCAATGATCTCAACCCTAAATATGGGCTCCAATGGTTGCTCTCTCTATATATTTTGATATATGTGCATCAATATAAATATATAACTATGCACATTCAAACAAAACATGATTTAGTTAATTTTTAATATTTAACTTCTATATTATGTTAGTAGAATATATAATAAACATTTACATGTATATATATATATATATACTATAGCTCTTATAAGAGTCTAAGTCCCCCCCAAAGGTGGATAATAAAAGTGATTCAGGTAGATGTCCCCATGTCTCTGAGGTCTTCGCACTGTTTACTTCTTGCTCTGCCTCTGGGCTTCTATACAAGACCTCTTTTCTGCCGCTTCTCCTATCACATGCTATGATGTTGGATTGTGGGGTCAATCGTTTTATGCTTATGATCTCGGATAGCATTCCCCAGGATGAGGGATTCCTACATATTTAAACATGTGTCAACCCTGAGCCAATGCATACAGTCAAACAACACAGAGAACAGAAAGTATACTGTCATGAAAGAAATGGCCTTTCCGTGGCCCTTTATCATTCCTTGGTAACCGGCAGTAACTGAATGCTCACAGGTCTTCATGGTTGGGAGGAAAGAATTCAGAAGACCCTTCACTGAGGAGCTGACAGCCCAACAAACTGACACATCCAGAACTGTTCCGAATCAGGTTGGGCCTCAACCAGAAACGGCAAGTTAAAGCGACCGCAGAGGGGAAGGCCAGCTTGTACTGCCAATTCCTTCGACAAGCCACAGAAGCACGGCAATTCACAACAGGGATAAATTTTCTCTGTAGCTTAAGGCATTGCTACAAGAAGGAACCCATACCAGCAAGACAAGGCATGGTTGGTTCTTGGCATCCTCGGTGTCCTTAACTATATGTTTGCCCTGAGGAGGTTAATTTTCAAGAGCAAATTGTTTTTCCAATGAAAGGGGCCATTAACAAGCACTATGCTAACAATAAACAACATTAGTTAAATGATTATTATAGACTAGCGCTGTTCTTTCTTTGTCGACATCCCTAAACTTAATTCCCATGGCACCCATCCAAGGCAAGTATCATCCTGCTCATTTTTTGTTTCAGCAACAATTCATGCTGCCCTTGACCTTGTTCTGTAGCAAAATGATACTGAACTCTCGGTTTGCCTATCTCCATCTCCCAGATTCTGGAATGACAATCATAAACCGCCATGCCTAATGTACACATCCTGTTGGGAACTGAACCTAGTGCTCCTTGTATTCTAGCCTACCATTCTACCAACTAAGCTACACTCCCAGCCTCCCACCCTGATCATTTTACAAAGACACTGAACAGGAAAAGTGGATAACTTCCCAAGGGAAATGTGAGAATCTATCCATTAAATACACAGTTGCTGCAGTATACTGCAACATCTGCTAAACAACCTGTGTGAAATCTACCAAAACTTCCTCTTGACCTCTCTAGCTCAAGGTCTGACAAATCATAATTTGTAGGCCAACCCAGCTTATCCAGTTTTTATATGACCCACAGACTCATGGTGCTTTACACAGTTAACTAATTGAAATAAAAAAATTAAAATGGTAATAGGATGTGATAATGTGAAAAAGTTATGAAACCCAGGTTCTAGGATTCATTATGAATTATTAGGTTGTGGTATGATAATTTATTTGTACATTGTCTACAGCTGCATATGAATTACTATATCCATGCCATTGAAATCACATTGGCTGTGAAGCCTGAATCATTTGCTAGTTGATTATTTTCTGAGGAAATCTACTAGTTGAGTTTACTTATCAGACCCATATTCAAGAAAATACCTCCTAAGAGAAAGTCTAATCATTCTATTATTCCATATGTAATTCAGGTGTTGTTGACATCCTTATCAACTGTGCCATTTATGCAGGGAGAAGGGAGATAGTTCAGCTGGTAAAGTATCAGCTGTGAAAACATGAGGACCCATATAAAAGCTGGGTGTTGTAAGATGTGTCTGTAACCCCAACAATGTGAGAAGACAGGGACAGGTAGACAAATGAAGCTTACTGACCACACAGCCCAACCAAATTAGTGAGTTCCAAGTTCAGTAAAGGACCCTTTCTCCGATTAAGATGAAGAATGATTAAGGTAGACACTGGATAGCTCCTCTGCCTACAATATGCACACACACACACACAGAGAGAGAGAGAGAGAGAGAGAGAGAGAGAGAGAGAGAGAGAGAGAGATCCCAAATACACAAGTTTCTTTGTGTGCTAAACAAATAAGGTGTAAGTTATCCAGTTTCCAAAATGATTCTTGCATTAGATATAACCTTGAGGACTTTGGTTCTAGCATCTCATATGGGATTGCATAATTAAACTTGGTTTTTATTTTGTCTTCTCCTGTATGCTAGGTAGAATGAGTTTTGCCAAATTCCATGACTGTAAGTCTGCCTTGAATCTTATCCAAGGAAGGTTATTTTTCAAAAGGCCAGAGGGACCTCATTATAACCTACTTCTACCCCTGATGCCCCACAACCTGGACTCCCATGAGTATCTTTCCAGCAAGGTCCCAGGATAGCCAAACAGACTCAAGCTAACAAATCAGGATTTGGCTTCAGCCAGCTCTCAGCCAGGAAACAACCATGCTCTGGGGAAAAATTATTTGCAGGGGAACTAAAATTGCCTGTGTGCCATTTTTTTAAGCAATGGAAAGGACACAGAATGGATGAGACACTGTCGAGGTTAAAATTTTAACATATTCCAACTATTTCCCTCTCAAAGTCTCAGAAAAACCAAATAAGAGAAAAAAAAAAAAGGAAAAGTCACAGGGATAGTTTCCCAGACTCAATCTGGTTGCCCGTGGCCATTTGGTGATAGGTATTCTTTCTGGAACACTGAGAAAAAAGGTTTAGCCATTAACTAATCGTGATGCAAAATAAACTAGACTCACGAGCCAAACCTAGGATATAAAATCAGGCCCTGGAGTGTCCTTAAATGAGAGAGTAAGCTTCTAAGGGAACTTAACAAGGCACTCTCGGCTTTCACATGGGTTCCTGCTCACGCTTAGTCATTATGGCTCAGGAGACTAGACTGCTATCTTTTAGTATGTGTTGGAGTTTCCCTGACCGCCACAGTAAAAGTTGCAGCTTCTCCCCCCAATGCCTCTTCCTTGTTTGATTCCCCCCACAGGATTCATCTACAAGGAACACACCATCTGCTGTCTTGTCACCTCTGCCCACTTCTAGACATTGAGTTCTATAAAGGGCAATGATCTTGTCTTTCTTTCCCCTTGCCAATCATATAAACCCAAGAAGTACTGCCACATGCACCAGACCATTTAAGAGTAAGTTCTTATCAAAATGTTAGCCATGGGGGCAACCCTCCTGGGCATTGTTCCAGGAGCAGAGCTGAGTGCCTCCCGCCAACAGTAGGAATACCAGTATGATGGCTAAGTCATTTAAGCAACAGACACCATTTTGTGCTCTTCTTTTCCGCAGTTGTTGACTTGCTCTCTGCTATCAGCACAGAGGAACTCAAAGTCGAAACCTCCAGCATCTGAGGCTTCCTTGGACTTGACAATGTGTGATCATCAAAGGTGCTGAATATAGGAAAAGGGAAAGAATGGCCTGGCATGAAAGCATGTTCTGTAAATTTAATCACTCAGTTAGTTATCTTTTCTTTTTTGTTGGAAATAGATTTTTTTCATACAATATATTTTGATTACACTTTCCTCTTCGGTTCCTCCAAGATCCTTGCCACCTCCCCACTGAGTCGAATCCAAACCCAGTCCCTCTTTCATTGGACTACAAATAGGCATCAAACATTATAATAACAATAACGTAAGATAAAGTAATAACAAATAAACCAGAATAGAACAAAACAAATGAGCGCAGGAAGGAGCCAAACACGAGTATGTATTTTCTTGATTTGATCTAACTCTTTACCCTTGGTTTCCCCTGACTGTCTCAGTTTTGTGGCTTGAATGAGAACTGTCCCCCATAGGATCATATATTTTAACACTTAGTTCTCAGTTAGTGGAACGGTTGGGGAAAGTTCTGGAGCTTTTAGGGCATGCAACCTTGCTAGAGACGGAACTTCATTGGCCAGGGTGGGGGTGAGGGAAAATGCATAGTCTATCTTATCCACTTGCATCTCTCATGAGCACCAAGGGACAGATGTTCTCCATCCGCTCATACCTCATCTCCAGATGTGCATCCCTTTCTCAGCGCCCACAAATCACCACACTGACATGAACATGCCAAAGAGATGCTGCATATCTGATAACTATAGCCTCTGTTGAAAGGATGTCTTCCACCTCTTCCCTCTTCCTTAGAAGGGCATGAAACCCAAGAGTCCACGTGCAAACATGGATGCCGTCTTCCTGTTTCTCATCTTTGGGTCACTCGGGCCAGCTAAATCATCAGAAGACTGTGGAGCTTGGGCCTGTTTTACTGTTTGCCCTGATGAGATGAGCCCCAGTGTGAATTCTCCTTCTTCCCATTGACTCCTTCCAATTTAAGGGTTGGCTGAAGCCAACTTGTAGTGAGTGGTTCATGAGAATCAGCTGTGTTCTTCTCTTCCCAAAACCTGAGTTAAGTGCTACCAGTTAAAAATGTGTCCCCTGGTGGGTACATTGATACCCATGGAAATCAACCAACATGATTATGTTTTTTTTTTCAGACAGGTGGTGGTTAAATATTTACCAAGATATCACTGCCCAAATTCTTACTCTAAAGAAAATACTTTACTGAAAATAACAATGTGGGCATGTCACATATTTGTTCAAATGGTTGTGTGTCGCACAGGAAATAAGAATCCATGCTGTTCAGAGTGTTGTAGGAAGGCCCTTTGAGAATCCATGCTGTCCAGAGTGACATAGGAAGGCCCTCTTAGGGGGCCTTTGCCTCCTATAGGCTTTCTAACGAGCATTCTCCTCCTTTCTTCTGGAAACATTGAGCCCCTTCCAATCTCTTTCAAACTATTCTTGATTGCTTGATTTTGTACAGATTGGGAAAGCTTGAAAATTCTTTGCTTGTATTAACCCATTAGTTTGGCTGATGCTCCTAATTGAACATGCAGTTGGGATTGTCTTTTATGCAGAAATTCTAATCACTTCTGATCACTCTTAGACTGTGCTAAACACAAATTCTCTTCTGGGAAATAAGGACTCCCTTCTGTTATTTCAATTCCAGCACCAACTTTCTTCTGATGTAATTAGCAAGCCATATCTCCTCACTCTATCCTCTAGAGAAAAATGGGGACACACTTGAGACCATAAGGGTTGAATTCATATCTACACATCTTGTATTTAGATAGTAATTGGAGCACAGTTTAAATTAAATATTACTTAATATAGTGTCTTAGTTAGGGTTTCTATTGCTATAAACAGACACAATGATCATGGTAACTCGTATAAAGGAAAACATTTTATTTGGGGCTATGACATATTGCTGTGAACAGACCAAATGACCATGGTAACTCTTATAAAGAAAAACATTCCATTGGGGCTATCTTAGAGTTTCAGGGGTTTAGTTCATTATTGTCATGGGAAATATGGCTTCATCCCATGTTGGAGCAAGCTGCTTGTTGGTTCCCAGCTGCTCACCCCAAAATAATTACATAGAAACTGTAGAAATTAAATCACTGCTTGACCCATTAGTTCTAGTTTCTTATTTGCTAACTCTTACACTTTAATTTAGCCCAGTTCTATTAATCTGTGTATTGTCACGTGGCTGTGGCTTACTGGGTAAAGCTCAAGCATCTGTCTCCAGTGGGGCTACATGGCTTTTCTCCAACTCCACCCATTCTTCCTCCCAGCATTCTGTTTAGCTTTCCCGACTGACCTCTATTCTCTGCGCAGGCCCAAGACAGCTCTTTATTAACCAATGGTATTTACAGCATACAGAGGGGAATCCTACATCACCTCTCCTTTTTTGTTTAAATAAAAAGTAAGGCTTTATCTTTAACATAGTAAAATTACATATAACAAAAAAGTTATCAAGAAAAAATTACAGCTACTATATTTATATCTACTTTATCTTTTATCATAACTAGGGAAAACACTATTTATTCTTTAACTCCATCAAAGACTCCAAAAGAACATAATATTACCTAAATGAACAGGAAGTATATTGTAAATAGCTTCCAAAACTCTAGAATTGACAGAGACATCTTGCTGCCTGGACAGTTACCCAAAGTTCTTCTGTACCGTTGAAACATTTATCTTCAGCCTACTGGCCCAGAGTATCTGGCAGACTTTTCCATGAAGCAGGAAATTTCAAAAACAGGTCTGCCTATACTGGCTGTTTGTCAGTCACTTTATTCTGTGTATTGCCGAATGTCTGACAGATTCGTTCATGAAGCAGGAACCCTGAAGGATTGTCTTAACTTTAGGAAAGTTCAGTAGTCATTTCTCTGTGGCTCCTGCATGTCCAGTTTATCAAGCAGTCCAGGCAAAAGCAGTTTCTTGCCCAAATGGCTAGTAAACTCCATAAGGAGCCTCTTTGATGCCCATCTTCCTCTTGAAGCTATTGGTGCTATCAGGAGCAGATGTATCTCACTGCCATGAAAAGTTCTAAATTCTTAAAACAATTTAAATGCCATATTCTGTAGTCTTTGAAAGATTTGAAGAATCCCTATCCATCTGAAATACATCTCTGTACACCTAGAAAACCTAACTAACATGACTACAAGGTTGACTATTATAGAAGATTATCTATTAACCTATATTTATTAATTATATATTATAGTTTTAAATGAGCTACACAAACACAATACCTTAATCAAGAGCAGAAATATACATATAACAAAATTGATTTTAAATTTGTATCAATAAACCAAATCCATACCAATGCAAATCTCTATAGCATATCCCCCTTTAATGTAAATGAACATACATAAATAGTATTTGGGAGTATGGGCATAGTTCTCCTCCAAACTTCTTCCTGCTTTTACAGGGCAAAGAAATTTTTAAGGGGTGTTCAAGGCAACCTTTCAGGGTATTTTGGTCCATCAAACCATATTAGTCTGGAAGCAATCCACAGGTTTTCATCCTCTGTGGAAACAATAGAAGAACCTCTTTTCCAAAGTAACATATCCTTAGACTCATATTTTGAATTTAAGATATCTTTAAAATATATATGCTGGTTTAGCTTAGCAGCCCATACAATGAAGTGTCTCTCTGTACTTAGCTCATTCACAGTTAAAAAAATTCAAAGAAAACACAATAATATTCATAATCCAGACTCTCTGTGAATTTTCCATCTTTACATGGCTTATTTTTCTTTATTCCCTTTAATCTATGACTGCCTGTACTCTGTCTCTTTAAAAACTTTATTTTATTTTTTAAAAATCACTTACTTCTTTTTATAACTGTCTATATTCTTTTTCTTCTCTCTCCCAAGACTACATGCATTTATACAACACTGTGACCCATTTAGAGGTCTTTCCCATCTGAATTTGTCTTTATTGTGTGTTTATAATTATTTTTTCTGACCAGGAGTGCTTCTTAAAATGCTAAGCCCTTCTTATGAACTTACATGGTGCAATTGCTAGGGAATATATGGCAACTCCTGCTTGGCCCACCCAGTCCAGCATGGCATAGTTGCTTACTGCCTCCAAGAGCCATGCACAGTGCCCCTTCTCTAGGCACACAGCTGGTCCATGTTGCCACATAGCAAGCCTTAGCATGTTGCTCACAAATCCCAATCAAATGTTTGGTCTCCTGAAAGAGCTAGAGGTCATGCTGGCAGCATGGCCCAGAACGCTGGCATTTCAAAACTGCAGCTTTTTTTTCTGCTACTGCTGAATCAGGAAAATCTCTCGTAAAGGAGCTGCAGAATGCTGCCAGCAATCAAAGCCCATTTGGAAAAATAAATGTGGCTAAACTTTGTTTTTTAGTATCTAGAATTCCTTTCCAAGCCCTCTTTAAGGTTTTAAGTGGATTTTAGTTGGCCGCCTGGGCACAGTTTGTTGGAAGAGGGCTGCCTCTTTGTTTCTGGCTGCTCAGACCCGAAATAATCACACAGAAACTGTATTAATTAAATTGCTGCTTCACCCATTATCTCTAGCTTCTTATTTGGTAACTCTTACATCTTAATTAACCCATTTCTATTAATCTGTGTATTGTCATGTGGCTGTGGCTTATTGGGTAAAGTTCTGGCATCTGTCTCTGGTGGGGCAACATGGCTGACTTCTCTCTAACTCTGCCTTCTTTCTCCCAGCATTCTCTTTAGTTTTCCCCACCTTCCTCTATTCCCTGAGCAGGCCAAGACAGCTCTTTATTAACCAATGGTATTCATAGCATGCAGAGGGGAATCCCACATCAATCCCAGCTACACTCACATGAATTCAGTCACACTCTCTTGGAGGTCATTGCAATATGCCCTAGACATCAATGTTCTCTTTTCTGTACTTCTACTTTCTATGTGACTGGCTCAACCTAAAGAGAAGTGCTCACTTATCTGCAGGTAGAACAAACATGTGAGGGCATGTGTGAAGGTGTGTGCTTACATCTGTGGCAAGGATGAAGGCAACAGTGAACTAGAAAGGTGTTGGTAAATGTCTTGTTCCCAAAATCAACAGCTTTTGTTTTCCTTCTCCCTGATAGAGAGCCAGGCTGCCAGGAGAACCATGTTTAAAGATGCATTATAAGATGTTGCCCTGGACAAGTTTGCCGAATCACTGTTTCTCTCCTGTTATTTTTGCATTAAAATGCAGTGAGACTCCTGTACATCAAGTCCTCCTGTGAGGTTTTAAATGGAGTTCTGTTGTTAGCAAAAGAAGCAAAATATTCACTCCTCAATGTGAATAACGTGTCAGTAAGGGGAGATGGGGCTTCTTGGCCCACAGCTCAGCCAGGCAGAGCTCAGATACGTCACAATATCCTTGCCATTTGGGGGCAGGGGAAGTAATAAAGTTTTCAGGAGATCTTGCAATAAAAAGGGGGCTTGCCTTGCCATGTGTTTGCTTCCTCCAGAGACCTTAAAGTTCTAGAAGTAGTAATTCTGTGACTGTATATTAGAAACATTTCTTTTATTAACATGGTATTTTAGTATTATAAAAAAAATCTCTGGTCATAAGGCTATGTCTGTGGCCACGAAGCAATGCCCCTGATCAAATCTAGAATGGATAGGCATTTGCTAATGCCAAGCAACGGCTTATAGAAACTCCTCTGTAAGTTTATTGGGGTTTCTTCTCCTTACCACCCCCATCCCTACTACCAACAGACCCACTAACCATCTGTCCACCCACAGCACCACTAAAAAGGTGACATTTATTGCAAGCCTGGCATTTTTTGACTCTGCCTTGGACCACAAAAATTATGCTGAATTCCCCAAAAGAAATGAACTTGTTTTTGCTCTCTCTCTCTCTCTCTCTCTCTCTCTCTCTCTCCAAACTACTAACAGGCAGTTCTTGGAAATCACCCCAGGAATGGCTGGCCTTATAAGAGTCCCAAACCAGTCTTGTAGGCGCCAGAGTCTTGGCACATTTGAGGTAAGGGTTGTAGAAGCACCTGCATTGCCCCTTTCAACCAAGCTTTCCATCACTAAGCCCCCAAAGCTCATATTGGTACTTTATAGCTGTGGGCCTTAAAAGAGAGAGGTTGTAGGAAAAGCTGGGCAGTGGGCCCCTGTGGGTTTTACACACTAATTGTATAAGATAATGCCTACAGGGTATCTTGAAATGCATAGCCCAGTGAGAGCCTACTTTTGAATCCTGAAGTCAAGTTATAGACTAGCCCCTTGACAGATGACATGTGTGGTAAGAGGGACAAGGCTTGGCATGATGACAACACATTAGTTGGAAGGAGTTGGTCAGATTTCCACCTCTGAGCCCTCCAAGAATGACTGAGGGGAACAGCCTGTTCCTGTTCCTGCTTCACTCTATGCCACCCCATCTTTGGCTCTTAGGTCTATGACTGCTCCTTATGCATCCTGTGGTTAGCCTTCTACAGGAGGTAGAGGCAATATAAGCACAACAGCAACTCTTGGTTTGAGCACCTCCTCCGGTGCCTGAAGCAACGGGATTTCTCTGTGATAGTCTAGAGCAGATGCTTAAAGCAGTGAACTCAGGAGGAGGACTGGAGAAAAGAGTGTGTAGAGGGTACATGCTGGGCCATAATGGCCTTTGAGCAGGTAATTCACTATGTTCAAGGAGTGGGCGGAGAAATGCCTAGCTGTGGTTGGAGAAGTTCACTCTGTTTTCCTTCTTTTTCTTTACCCTATGATTTTTACTAGTATTCCATATCAACAAAAATTGAAATTTTGAAAACTGAACTCTTTCCACCATATGAATTTGTAAATGTCCTATATGAATACTCCAAAATGCTCAAAACAGATTTGTCCTTCAGCTCATAGATATTTTCAAATTTACCATTAAGTATTTATCTTTATTTAGAGTCTCATGGCTCATTGGAACTATTTTTCCTATAAAATATGCCAAATAGTAGCTATAAGATAGAAAGTTAGCCAGTAAATAACACTAAGGAATAAATGACCAACAAGTAACTTACTTGTTTCTGAGATAGCTTGAAGTGTTTTTCATGCAAAATCTCTTAATACTCACCAAAATCTTATGTAGCATGGCCCATTGTGGCAGCTTTATTCTGAAACCTTTTGTAAATATCATCTTATGACAGACATTGTGATTTTCGGTGTTTCTTTAAGCATGAGTGTATGCCCAAGTCCTATCCAAAGCAATAAGAAGGGATGCTTGGTATTTAAAGGAATCTCAGAAGAAGAAAGCCTAAGAAAACCACATTATCCTCAGGCATAACAATTAGAGTTAAAGCTATGTATTGCTATCAAAAGCAATTCCAGGAGTAAAACATTATGAAATTGCAAATTTGGGCCTTGAATGTCACTAGTCATCTCCTAGTCATGTTATACCTGGAACCAAGTTGTCTTCTCAACCACAGATATAAAATAAAATAACCACTATTAGCAGATGGAAGAGTTCACTTCTAGCAGAAGCATCCCAGCTAATATAGAATGTGCTTCCTGTCATGCCTGTTTGACAGGTAAAGAAGCTGAGGTTCAAATGAGGTGAAAGAACCATTTGCGTTTCCCAAGCTAGGGAGTTACAGATCCATAATGTGAAGTGGGCAGCTTCACTCCTAAACCACACCCATAACTATCAGGTCATGCTCCAAGAATGCTACTGGGTAGTCAAGGAAAGAGTATCTTAAGATGAGCTCTGTGAGTTAGCTAAAGGAACATGGACAGGTTATAGAGAGAAGAGCCTCCCACAATGACACCAACAATCGGACTCAATCTCCAGTCATGGAGCAACTACAAACTAGGATCTTATCTACTTGCTACAGAGAGAACAGACTTGTGGACAGTAGGCATTTTATGAGCATGGCTATGTGATTCTCTCCTTCAGTGTCACAAAGAGGAATTCATTCCACCAATGAGTCTCCTCATTGTTCTTGCAAGCAAATCAAGAAGCTCACTGTATGCTACCATGTCAAATACAATGAAAACTTCCATCTCCTGTTTCTTTCCCACAGACCTAGTTGGTCATTAAGTCAATCATTGCAAAGGAAAAGGAGACATATTATCAAGGATCCTGGATAAATGGTCAAGTGCATCTCCTTCCACTCAAGAATGGCTCTTTCAGTGTTAAACTATAAAAAGTCTTGAGCTGATCGTTGCATGACATCCTTCATTTGTTACTCAATCACCTAAACATCTTACTCTATAAGCATCCAAGCATCACTCAAGTTCAGTTTCTAATACTTCTCAGCGAAAATAGTACATGTAAGTTGACTTCAGTTTATGCCCCTGCTGGTTGGAGAGTTGCTCAGGGTTAAAACGTTTATTGTTCTTCCAGAGGATCCACGTTCAGTTCCCAGTACCCACGTCATGTGCTTTACAACTGCCATTAAGTCCAGCTCCTAGGAAAGCCCTCTTCTGGCCTCCTGGGACACTACACACACACACACACACACACACACACACACACCATAAAATTTAAATTACTGTCTCTGTTTTAGAGAACCTGACTTTGCCAGACAACCATAAATCATTGACCTACATTACATGTGACATTCATTTATTAATCATACTGTGGACATTTCTAAAATGAAGAGAACAGACTGGAAACATCAACAGGCAATGAAAAACTCAGTAAAATAAGAATTGCATAAGAGAAAAACAGATCATACATAAATAATTACACATAGTTATCTATAATACTAAGACAATTTCGTCATGAAAAGGGATACACCTCCTTTGTTTATAATGCTGATGTATTCAGTATCAGTTACATGTCTGTGGCTGTGATAAAATATTACAAGCAAGGTAACATACATGAGAAAGAGTTTATTTAGCTTATGATTCCAAAGGGGTAAAAGGCAACAACAGTGGGAATCATAAGGCAGCATAGGTCTCAAGAAGGAAGCTGAGAGAGAGGTTTCACCTGGCTATAGACTTTCAAAGCCCACCTCCAGGGATGCACTTCCTACAGCAAGGCATCCTCGCCCTTGACCCTCCCAAACAGTGGCACCGGCTGGGAGCTAGGTGTTCAAAAACCTGTGCCCACGGGAGAATGTTTCTTCCTGAAATCACATAATACCCCATTTGACATCTTTATTCACTCAACTTTTCATAAACTATTACATATTTATTAATTTGATTTTTTTAAATTTTACCTACAAACTCTATGTTTTTCATGGTCCATCTATCCCCTAAGTAGCCAGACTACACACAGCTAGGAAACAGGAGAGATCTGGAAGAAACTTCTTGACAGCACCTACCCCTGATAGAGTTTTATAAAAATGACCCCAAACATAGTAGCAGTATAAATGTAATGGAGAATTTCCCATACTGTATAGATCCTTGTGGAGCAATGGCTACGTGATAAACTCTTTCTCTTACTCTATGTATGATTTTTTTCTATTCATCTTGATGTGTTAAATATTCATTCCATATCCACCAAGTTGGACATAGAAGAAAAATCAAGGTTTATGGATCAAAGGTCTGAAGGAAGATTTTTCCCCAATTGCTATTGTGCGTGGGGGACTTCTTTTCTAATTTTCAGGTTAGGAGCATCCTGGCTGAAAGAGATCAACCACCCGATTTTAGCCCTGGAGTGCAAGAGTGTAAGCCACTCTCAGAAATGGTGCTGATAACTAGTTCCTCTGCACTCTGCGTGAAAAAAACTTTCAAACCCCGGCTCCAAGCAAGAACATTTTAAAAAGCCATCAACACTCTTGTAGAACCATATGCCTACCCTCTAGGGACCCAAAACTATTCCATTAAACCAGAAGGTCTGCGGAATGTAGATCCAGGGACCTGAAACACTGTATATTTTTCAAGAAGTACAAAGTGGAAGCCATTGATTCCATGGATTCACCAAATGAATGGGTTGTTTCATCTGCACAAATGAACTGTCAGAAACAATGGCCATGTAACACTTGTGTGCCCTTTCCCCAAAGGGGGAAAAAGCCATTTTCCCAGCAAGCTGCAGCTTTTCTTTTCTAAAAACCTAAGCAAAGAAGCATAGAGGGAAAGCTGGATTTACACATTAAATCTGGAAGCCTGGATTCAGAGGACCTGGGTTAGGAATCAGCAGCTCAGTTCTCTGGAATACACGGACTCATCAGCTTTCTGCCTTCAGCCACTGATGGAGCTGTTTGTATCCAGCATTCAAGTTAAACAAAGCTGCAGGAGCGCTCTGCATTGTATCCAGATCTATCTCCTTCTTACTCGTTTTATTAGGTCCTTAGTTTCTTTTATATTTCTCTCTCTCTCTCTCTCTCTCTCTCTCTCTCTGTCTGCATGTGTGTATGCCACATGCGTACAGGAAGACCAGGAAGCCATAAAGGGGATACCAGAAGTCCTGGACCTGGAGATAAAGCTGGCTGTAAAAGCCACTCTTGTGAGTGATGGGAACTGAAACCAGGTCCTCTAGAAGAGCAGCAAGCACTCCTAACCACTGAGCTATCTGTCTCTCCACATCCCTCCTTTGTATTTTTTAACACCTAAGATTTGGGGCTAACCTAATGTCCGGTTTCAGTCCCCTACAGGTTGCACTATGAAAATGATCCCACAAACCATGGAGAGTTATTGGAGAAGCTTAAGTAGGAATTGAGAAAGATCCTATCTATATGGTCTTGGCTGAAAGAATTCACTTACCAGAGTATTTGGGGTATGTACTGAAGCTCCGTGGGTGGTAAATTACCAGCTTGAGCTCAGCCACTAGCAGTATAGAGAAGATCAGAAATGTTTTAAAGAACCCAAATGGATATTATTAATTAATGGGAACAATGATAATCGAAGAGGGAAGCAACTCTCCCCAAAGACTTTCTTGGTACCCAACACAAGTCTGGACCCATCCTACAAAGAAACAGAGACACTGCCTGGACTCTCAGTCCACTGGGGTTTATTCTTCTAGCATTCTCCACATGGTCTTTGGAGGAATGGATGAAGTCCATTTTCCTGAGCTCTGCCCACACAGCTCCCTGATTCTTGCACACAAGCTTCCTTGTCTCCCGGAGAAGTCTCGGTCTGGTCTGGGGCCATGCTCCCTGGGTGATCTGGCGTCTTCCTTCTTGCAGCCATTGCAGTATTTGTCTTGAAGTAAGCAAGCAGCATCTTCCTTTCATTGCTGCCTGGGCCCCGTGCATCATTCTCCCAGCTACGGCTGCTAGACTTCATCAGAAGGATCCCACAAGTATTTCATATTTGGTGGTCAGTATGCTGAGAGTGTTTACCTTTCTGCTGTTGCAAACCAGTATGCCCTTTTTCATAAACTTGGACATATTTCTCAGCCAAGAGCTTATTTAAAGGTCTGAAGGTTCCTTGTGAGATTCAGAAGCGAGCTCAACTATTCACAGTTTCACTCCCCAAGCATTGAACGATACATCTGCCCTCTGAGTCGGTTGGTTCTGCCTGTAAATTTTCCTGTCTTTCCGGGCTTGTGAACAATAAGTAAAACATTTCCTCTTCCTATAATTTTTAAAACCTAATTGAGAGCCAGTGGTGGGGCTCAGGGAGGAAAGGCACTTACCTCAAGTCCGACAAGCTGAATTCAATTCCCAGCATCCACTTGGCAGAAGGAGAGAACTGACCGCTAAACGTTGTCCATTGACCTCCACTTGTGCCATGTCACACGTGTACCCACAATGCATACAGACATGTTGACAAACACACAAAAATAAATACATAACAAATAAATATAACAAAATCAGCTTTACAAAAACACTATTTAACCCAGTTTTATGGGGAGGTGGGAAATGGGCAGTGATCCAAAGGTGATGGAGCATAGTTCAAAAGTAGAAACAAGGCAGAAAACAAGACTGTTCTCTTGGAGTTACTTTTACAAATCCGCTTCAATTGTTTTTCCCAATCTAAACACACCCTTTTTGAAATTTCAGCAGAACCCCTGCTTTCTGTCTGCTTTAACTGTCTTGTAAATTACTTTCCTAAATCTCTTTCTCAACCATGTTATATTGAATATCTATCATCTCCAACTTCTGAAAGTCTTTTCACGTTTGTTTAATTAATTAGTTAGGTTTACTAATCACATGCTATTGTATATGACTATATAACATATTTAATACTTTATCACTATATTTAAAAATTATTATTTATTAAGTGTCCTGCTAGGATGATCCTGACAGTTGACGGAGGCTGGGAGAAGGATTGTCATTTTGTGTTCGTGGTGTGACCATGTTCCAGTGAATGACCTGCACCTACGTGCAGAAAGGCAGTGCTAATTGGACATGGTGGAATATTATTTTTAGTGACATGAAGTCAGGAGGGGGATGTGTCACTTGGGTCTAAGGGAGGTTGGAAGGTTGATCTGCGAGTGGGTATTACCAATCATATGCTGTAAACATTGCAAAATTCTCCAAACTAAATTTGAAAACAAAAATTAAGTGCATGGCCTATTCTGTTGACTATTTTAAATCATGGACATTGTTTTATTCTATCAAATTCAGCATGAATTTTATATATCTTTGAACCATAAAAATCTCTAACTCACTAATATATGTACATCTTAAAGAAGCTCAGCAGGTAATCCTGAAAACATCCACTCTACTGTAAGCTTATCCATCATCTCCGGGTTATGCCTGCATCCTTCTCATCTCCTCATCCCAGTCCACAGCAACCACCGCCACACTCTCTGGGTCTATGAGCTTAGTTAGCCATTTGAGATTTATCACCTAAATGCTATCATATGGAATTTGTGAGCTTGTGTCTGGCTTATTTCATTTAGCATAACATCTTCCAGCTCTATTCATGCTGCTGCAAATGGCAGAAGTTTCCTTTCCTCACATTAAATCATGTTTCCTCACATTAAATACATGTATATATGTATATATATACATATATACATACATATACACATTTATATGTACAGATACATATGTACATACACAGGTGAGGTGTAATAGGGTCTTTTTTTTGCTTATTGGTTTTTGGTTTTGTTTTTTGTGATTTTTTGAGACAGGGTTTCTCTGTAGCTTTGGAGCCTGTCCTGGAACTAGC
>LOEQ01005576.1:27999-49460 GCA_001685075.1 Bramus lutescens | reverse complement strand
TATATATATATATTATACTTACACATGTGTGGATTTTCATTGAGCATATATATTTATTCATGGACTTTTTCAATTTCATGCATTTCTTCCTGAAAATGTTGCTTTTCTTTATTTCTTTTCTATTTGGAGGCCCATGATTCAGAACATGAAATTCAAATGGCAGAGTAGAGATTCTTTACCCACACATCCGTTTTGGAAACTACAATTGCCCCCACCTTCCTCACTATATCAAGCAATCTCCCTAGAAGTTCTTTTCCAATGCACCATTTCCAGCTTGAAACTGTTTACCACTGGCTGAAGTGCAACCAACGTCCCTGCTCTCTCTACCGTATTTTATCCTCATTGTCCCAAGTCATTAAGCCAGTTCTTTGAACTTCCTGACCTCGGGCTCACTACCTTTAAGGAGAACACCCCCCCAAACACACACACATGCACACACACACACACACACACACACACTCATTGATGAACAGTTCTGATTCGTTTAACCCCCAAGTTGTAAAATACCATGAGATCTTTTTGGCTTTTCTTTATCTGAGTTTTGAGGGACAGCTTCCGCAGGGCTCACCAGTTTCCATTGCCTTCTATCTATCCTTGACAACTTTCCTGCGTATCCATGGAGACCTTCCTTCTTCCCCGAGAGCAACCAAGCATCATTTTAGTAGCTATGTTAGCCTTTTTCTCCTCCATATCCTGCTTGTCATTTCTCAAGGGGAGATAAGGATTAACTGAAATTCTACATCAAAGAGGGCGGTCTTAACTGTGCTTGCTGCTGCACTGCTAGGTATATTATGTATCTTGGGATGAAAATTATGACAGTTCTCTCGACCAGCATGGACCCTCTGCCAAGCAAGGAAATGTAAAGAGGTTAGGCTTACCAAATTTAAAAAGACCTTAAATAATGCTTCTGATGTTTAACCCTGCCATGAAATTGCTTTGGGAATATTTCCAAACCTAGAGAGATGCTCATCAAAAGGGCGGATTTTGATAGTGAAAACTTAGAAGTCATATCCCCCATGAACAGAATGACAGACTCCACAAACTGTGAAAAGGAGTTTGAACTCTGACACGGGGAATCTGAGAAGCAGTGAGATGTTTAAGCAGGAAGCACAAAGATTTGGATTTCTGTTTCAGAAAGTCTATCCTTCCCTAGGGAAGAGAATAGCTGGGACAGGGGCAAGAACAAGGAAATGTGGTTGATATCTCTTGGTTATGGTCATGGCAGTGAATTTGTAGGGGAATATTCAAGAACTCCAAGAAGGAAGACTTGGAAGGGCCTACTGATGAATTGGATGTGGAGGTTGGGAGAAAGTTCTCAAGGGTCAGACATTAATCATCCCTGGCTAGGGTCTTTCTACACCTCTCTCTTCAGGGGCCTTCCAGCACAGCTTTAGAAAAATTAAAGAGACCTGTCTCTAGGCTCCCCCATCTCCCTCTTCAGTAGTCTGGCTTTCCTCCCCTGCCCATCCTGTCCTCTCCTTTAAGGTTAGATCCCAGCTCACTCAGAGCATGGTGGAGCTTGAGAACTCAGTCAGGGAGAGACAACCAGGCCGAGTTTCTAATTCATTTCTACTGCTCCTCAGGCAATCATCTTGGAGGATTGATTTTAATCTCAGTGGGCTCCAGCTTTGATTTGCATACAGGAGGATATTGGTACATATTTCATACTGTTAGGATGCTGCATTTGCATTGAGAATACAAATCACCCTACCACTGTCCCTGACCTAGAATACGTTTTTGAGATATAACTGCTATCAATACCATCCCATGCAAGAAAATAGCTCAGAACCTGAACGGACATTTTCACATTGTTTCAAGGAAGGTGGGTCCCTTTCCCAGGAATATTTACACTTTATGCCAATCTCTCATGATAGGATGAGAGGTGTATACCCTAAATCTAAGGAAAATTTATGGTCACTTTAGAAAAAAAATCTTCATTTTTCTTTTCTTTTTTTCTTTTCTGTTTTCCTTTTCTTTTTAAACAGGGTCTGCTGGCTACTTTCCTAGCAATCTATCAATTCCTTTTCTAGCAAATTCCTCCTTCAGTTACAGACTCACAGTACCATCACAGTCATGTAGACAGGAGAAAAGGATGCCCTTCTTTGTAGAGCTTGGCCCATAGTCTGTGGTCTGGCCAAGCAAACTGCCGCATGGACAACGTACTACCAGCGTTTTGCCTCTGGAAACGTGAGGGAGACAATAAAATTTCCAAAGCCTCGGTTCTTTAACTTCTACCCTGAGAAAATTAAAAGACCGCCACAGGTTAAAGGGGATGACAGACACTCAAATAAACAGGGTCTATGGCGCTGCAAATATTAATGGTGCATTCCTTAGACTCGGTGTTTAGTTCAGTCTCTTTAAAGACTATTGATTTTTTATAACAATACGTAAGTATTGTTATTATGAAAGGACACTGTAGAACATTTTCCCTATCTGTATTTACTGCTTCCATATCCAAAATATGGATTCAACTCCTTTGGAGATCATGTATAGGCTAAACTAGGTTAATTTTATTAATTAGGCAGTTAATTAATTCCTTGAGCAAAGGTCTTATATAACCCAAGCTGGCCTTGAGTTTGCCATGTAAATCAGAATTGGCCTTGAGCTCTTCTTGCCATCCCTCCTCAGTGCTGAGATTACGAGCATGCCTCAGCAAATCTGGCTCAAAGAGTCCTTTCTTCCCCTAAACTCTTTAGTGTTGGAACTTGGGAGCTTGGATATTCAAGGCAAATCCTCTATTACTGACCCACACTCTAATTTTGTGTTTTAAGGTATTACTTAACTGAACTCAAACTTCAAGTCATGAATTCCAAGTTCACTTTTTAAGCTTTAGCTATGCTACTTGAACATGTATACTTCAGAGATTTGGGAAGAGCTTACATGTAGGATTTAAGGGTTCCTGCATGGAATATTTTCCTCTCTAGAAGTTATGATCACCCCCAAAATGGTCTCCTCTGACTTGTTGAGCCAGGGATTGAGAGGCTAGGACCTGATATTCTTCTGCTTCCATGTTGCAGACGGGAGATTGTCCTCAGGAAAAACTCACCCAGCAGTGCTGCATTTCACGCCACTATCTGCCTTTGGCCGTTTTCTTCCTTTCGTTAACGTCTGGTATCTTTATATATTTGTGTTTTGTGTATTCCAGAAACCCTGGCTGCTCCCTAGGAGAGGACTCTATTCATATTTCCCAAGCTGTGTAAAATTCTATGATGAAGAATTCTAAAAGACCTGAAAGCCTTCCCAATTTAAGTCAATCAACTTTCCCATTCGTGTTTGTGGTTCTTCCCACTTCTTATCCAGGAATATCATTTAATTAGTTCACAAAAGGCCTGTGTAAAAAGTCCTCTATGATTGGTCCAAATCTGACATTTTCAACACTTGCGCTCCACTCTCCAAATGCTGGTCCTGTGGCCACTTTCAGTCCTAGTTTCTAAACAGAGAAACCTGAATCTGTGTCTGTAGCATGAAGATATCATCAAGATTGCACACCAAATCAGTAATTAGAAGGCATGATATTCCAACCTGACATTGCTTGTTTTAAAAATAAACTTTATATGTATATAAACACACACACACATACACACACACACACACACACACACACACACACACACACACACTTCTTTCTTGGCTTTTCCAAAGCAGATGAAAATTTTATGTGGTTATTTTATTCCCAAAGTTATAACCATGCCTGTGGGCTTCCAGAAGCATGAAAGTAAGAGAAGCCAAACAAGCCTTCTCTGAGTTGAAGTACTTGAAATTCATTTAAAAAAAAAAAAGTTGACTTTTCCAAACATCCACAAAACAACTTCTTTTTAAAAGTTAACTTGGCTGCTGCGGCCTTACCTGTCCCTTTCTGGTATCAAGTTTCCAAGAACTAATAGACGCCATGCCTCCTACACAGCAGCAAATTCCAGACGGAGTAGTCAGTGCCCACACGTAGGAGATGGATTCCCAACAGGGCAGATGTGTCTTGGATTGGTGCTTTTTTAATGTGTGGGGTTTGGAAAAAAGAATGTTGAAAATGTCGTTCCCACCGTAACAGTTTAGGGTTGGAAGTCATGTAGAAACGAGATGGCTATTTGCCATGCAGTATAAACAGTAGCCCTATGGGCAACCCTGCCCTTGCCAAGCTCAGCACCCTTACCTTGAAAATCGAGTGCATTTGGGGATTGTGTGTTCAAGGCTCCATTGTCCTCTGAAAGCACATCTTCAGTTTTCCTAGCTAGTTCGGCAGGAATTTGCATTAGGGGCGTTAAGTTGTAAACAACCAAATACTCAGATGAGAGGTTGTCTCCGGGCTTTATGTCTTGTGTTTCATGGGCCATAGACTAATATATTTGTCAGGAAGTTATTCAGATGTACATGCAAACATGAATGCATGTGCATTTGTAATACTCTTTCTATAATTGTGCATGCACGTTTACATGTCAGATTAGAAAATTCTGAGATACTGAGAACAATGACCCTCTCCTGTTTTTACTGCTTCCTGGACTTTCTACAGGGTTCTATATGTGGTAACTGTTGAAGGCCTGCTTCATACATTCAGTTGAAAGTCAAAATCTGAATCTATTTGAATATACTTTCATCATCAAATAGGGGATCAGAAGTAGCCTTTTACTTTCTAAGCCTAACTAAGGAAATATTTTATCTTTCTTTTTGTTTTGTTGTTGTTGTTTGTTTCTGTCTTTGAGACTGTTTCATTGTGTAGCCCAGGCTGGACCAGAACTCATTATGTAGTCCAGGATATCCTCAAACTCACAAGCTCCCCGCCAGCTTCTAGGGTTTACAAATATATGTGACCATACCTGGCCATAAGCAACAATAATTATATATAAATATACATTTATGGAATACCCACACACAAACACACACATACACACACACAGACACACACACATACACATGTATGTTCTTTTTGAGACAGGATATCTCTGTGTAACAGCTCTGGTTGTCCTGGAACTTGCTTTGTAGCCCACAGAGTTTAACCTGCTTTTGCCTCCCAAGTGCTGGGATCAAAGGTGCATGCCATCACCACCCAGTAAATTATATATTCAGATCAGCTCACAATTTATACCAAAGGACATGTGCTCAGCAGTTGATATTCAATTGAATAATTTACAAAAATTGAAATTGTACTACAGTATTTATTTATATTCATTTATTTATGTGGATTTTAGAGAGTCTCTTTATGACCAGGTCAGCCTATAACTTATTGTGTAGACCAGTTTGGCTTCAAACTTGCTACAATCCTCCTGCCATGGATTCCCAAGATCTGACATCAGAGACACACTACCCAGCTCAACTCTAAAGATTAATTATGTAAATATCATTGCTAATGCGTTTCATACAGCTTTAGGGTAAACTTAACATAAAGAACCCCGCCTTAAGGGACTGGAAAGATGGCTCAGTGACTAAGAGCACAGACTGCTCTTCCAGAGGTCCTGGGTTCAATTCCCAGCACGCACATGTGAGCTCACAACTATCTATAACTCCAGTTGCAGGGGACTTGACACCCATGGCAAAACGCCAACGTACATAAAATAAAAATAAGAATCCACCTTAAGAGAAGGACTCAGTTAGATTTAATTCCCTAGCCACTTTCCAATAGCGTGGGTGGAAACTACCAGATACCACTCAGAGGTAAAGAGACATTTAAAGCAGTTTTACATTTTAGAGACTTTTAAAGGAAAGGATTTGGCGCCTCTGACACTCTTAACATAGTACACAACCCAAGAATGGTATCTATGCCCCAAGGGGAAAGGCACTAACAGCCAGATGCTTGCAGGAAGTCAGACATTTCTTCATCTTAGGGATCGACAACAGCTATTGTGAGAACACTGGCTTGGAAACGCCCCACTTACGTAGTTCTGGGTCACTGGTAGATTTTATTCTGCAAGGCAGCTAAAAGAAGAGAAAATCGAGCCTGAATTTTGTCAGAGGGGCTAGTAATCGTGTACTAATTTGTGGGAACAAAGCAGACAGCTTACTTGGCTTTTGAGCCTTCTGCTTTCATTAGCTGTTGAGTGGAGAAAGATTCCTACTTCAGGAGTTGTCTTTTGTCTTTCAAGACAGTTTTGTTTTATAAGAAACTTGATATGGAGGACTGGTGATGAATGCCTATAACCAGCTCTAAGAAGGCTGAGACTGGCGGATTCTACGCTGGAAATCAAGCGGGGTCTCCCCTTATATATTTTCAACAACAATCAATAAAAATCCTTGGCATGGATTTGGTGCTTGGACGATCACAGCTATCATTATACTTATTGATTGCCTTCCTCCTCCTCTTCTTCCTCATCCTCACCTCCCTTTTCTTATTCCTCCTCTTTTATTATTTTGTTAGGATGAACCCTGGTTGCTTTCATCAGATTTTGCTTACCGAAACATGTCTGTGAGCCTGAAATTTTGTTTGTCTGTCTCTTATGTTCAGCAAGACGCAAGCTCAGAAGGTCATCCTCACCTCATCCTCACCCCTCCCCTTAAGCTAACAATGAACAAGAGCTGATACAAAAGAGAAACTGGGCTGTGTTTCAGCTGCCACGGCAGCAAGCAGGCATTCTCTGGTGACCAGACATACCTCTTTTTTACAGCCTATCCGTAGCTGATGTCTGCAATGTCTTACATTCAGAACTGCGGGTTCCACGAGGCATGGTGCAGTCATCCAATCCACTGATGATCTAGAATCACCTGAGACAAATACTTCCGAGTGTGTCCGTAAGTGAACTTCTGGGAAGGTCTATCCGAGGAAGGAAGACCTGACCTTCAGGCAGACGCTTCTGTCTTTCCAGCCAGTTCCAAAGAGACTTATTAATTATAAAACCTCAGCCAATAGCTGAGGCTTGTTTTTAGCTATCTCTTATAACTTAAATTAACCCATTTCTATTTATCTACGCACTGGCCCACGGCTCATTTACCTCATCTTTGTACTTTGCAATGCTGCTTCTTACATGTCTGGCTGGCAACTCTGAGACTCCGCTTTTCTTCTTCCCATCATTCTCTCTGGCCCCCAAATCCTACCTAGCTCCTAGCTGTTTAGCTTTTTTATTAAACCACTCACAGTTACATATATTCACCCAGTGTAAAGGAATATTCCACACTGCCCCCAAATGTCAGCCATAGTATTCACAGAGTTCTGGACTGCATAAGAAGGATGAAGGCGGCTGAGTACTAGTATTTAACTCTGTCTCTGTGTCCTGGCTGTGGCTGGGATGTGACCAGCTCCCTAAAGCACACACCAATATACCTTCTTTAATGTGATGGACTGCTCCTTCAGACCCTGCACCCAAATAAAACATTCCTCCCTTGGGTTTCTTTGCCGTGCATTTTGATTCTGTTCTAAGAAAAGTACATCTTTCCTTCACTCACGTTCTCTTCTAGGCCAGTGAAGGCATCGCTGAGCCCTTCTTTCTTACCCAGCCTGTGCACCGGTGCGCAACAAGGAAGCAAACTTACAGAAAAAGGACAGCAATAAATACGGGTTGAATCAGTGGAAGAGTGTGGCATCCCTTATGCACAATGTGGAAACTGCTCAGGTGACCAAGATGCAAACGAGAATATCTGTATTTTTAAAAGTTCATTTTCTGAGCCTGGAGAGGCATCTCGGGAGTTAAGTGTACACTGGCTGTTCTTCCAAAGAATCTGGGTTCCATTCCTAGCACCCACATGGTGTCTCACAACTTTCTGTGGCTCAAGTTCCAAGGGATTCAACGCCCTCCTCTGTCCTTTCTGGGCACTGTACACATGTATTACACAGATAGACATGCAAGCAAAACACCTGTATACCTACAATAAAAATAAAACTCAAAATACTTATTTTCTAACTATTAAAGCATGATTAAAAATCTTATGTTTGATATTCATATACTACTCAAATGGACAGTATTTTTATGGAACTCAGTGGGAGACACCGGGTGTGGGAGAGGGTGAGGGAGAGAGATATAGGGTGTGGAAGGGGGTGAGGGAAGCAAGCTGTCTCCAGAACATGTATTTGACTATGGAGATTTCAGTATTTTTGTATCATAATTGAGAACATTACTACTGCCAACCATTAGTGAGAGAATAGGGATGCTGCTCAATATCTTACATCCCCAATCTTCTGTCCATTGCACAGAAAACCCCATTCCTAAATGGCAATAATTCTCTGGTTGAGAAAGCTTAGGTTAAATCTTTAGGTAAGAAAAAAAAAAGAGTCATGATAAATATATAAAGGCGTTGAATAGTTTCTAACATTCCTGAGATCCAGGAATTCTACTCATAAGCAATGGGTCAGACATATATATATACAGAGTTACATGGGCAGAGATACTCACGTTTGCATTAATTCAATAGAAAAATAAATGAAAGGGGGGATTAGTTGAAAATTATGGTCTATTTATCCATTGGGTTACAAAATAATAATCTGAGGTCACTGAAATGGAAACATTCCCACACCGATTTAAGCAAATATACTGATTTGAAACAATGAGGACTGTGTACCCATTTCACTAAAATTGTTATTGAAAAATTACATGGTGTACATCTGATGAGGTATATATCGACCAATCAACAGACAGTTACTAAGGTCAAGGGTCATGAGCAATTAACACTAAAAACCTTTAAAAAAATTTTTTTTCTGAACTGAATGGACTTGATTTTGAATGAACAGAAATAAATTTTTAATAGCAATAAAAACTATGGGGATATTTTCATTTAACTTCTGTTTTAAGTATAGTTACTTAAAAATAGCTACTCTCTCAAAAGTCTTTGCTAGCACTTTGCTGAAAACTGACATTAAATTTTCTTCCCCTTGGGTTTAGGAGGCAATGGCCACTTACTATGTGACCGTGAGCTTCAGACCCCTGTGACTACACAGACGGGAGATGACCCAGCTTCTAAAACTCATCGCCTGCTGCCATAAAAGCAACCTGCGGAAAGGCTTCAAATCAGCCAGACTATCCATTCTCTGATGAACCACAAGTAAAAAGGTTCTGGGGTTACATTAAAAGAAAGAATAGCTACTGAGAGACCACCCACCTCTGGCCTCCACAGACATTGCACTCACATGCACATACATGCATGTATATATGCGCACATATGTGCACATAAGTTCACATAAACACACTCATTAAAATAAATAAATTGAGTGCATTTCATAGGTAGGAACATCACTATGGCGCCTTGACTGTGATGCCACCTGAGAAGACTGGGACACAGTATGTTAAGGTGAGTGAAGGGTGTGGGGTCAATGCCATAGAAGGTGAACAGATTGATGAAGGACAGGAAAGGACCCAGCTTGCTGATTTTGACCTTGAGAAAATTCTAAAGACTCATCGTAGACCATTACAGTTCAGAATTTTTTTCCAAATAGTTCATTTTTCTGAATGACTTTTCTCAATGCTAAAGATTTTTCTGTCTCTTCCATGAATTACATAATAAACAAAGCCAGGCAAACCAAGTAACAATCATATCAGCAAGACAGAACAGAAGTTACAAGAATGATATCTATTGAGAAGTGCATATATTTTTAACTATTTCATGTCACAAAATGAGAGATAACAGTGTGTGGTCAAAATTATTTGAGATGAATATTTGATGCACAATGTTGGATCACTATCGTTGATTGAAGTCTTCACTAAGTATCTTCAATATGCCATGGTGGTTTGAAACATGATGAGAATTTGTACTGGTCCACAGAAATCCCTACTCAGGCAAAGAATATAAGATACTAAGATACTGCATGAAGAGCATTATAATCTACTGAGGGAACTACTATGCAATAGAGGAATAAATGAAAGAATAAAACAATTAAGATAAACTTTAATTGAGTTGAGTGCTTCTAATCCAGAACTTCAAAATACTCACTTTTCCAAAGGCTTATGCAAATATTTAAGAAAAATACAAAATCCTAAACTCTTCCAATGCCAAGAATTCTAGATAAAAGCTATTCAGTCTATTCCTCCAGGACACAGATGCAACATGAAGAAGGAAATTGCATTTGCTTCATGGGTACGATTTCTGATACATGGGGAATTGGGGGACTGTTCTGTGCTAAACTGTGTCTCCCAAAAATGTCTATGCTGGTGTTCTGACCTCAATACCTTAGAACATAAGCATATTTGCAGATAAGACCCTTAAAGAGGCAGCTAAATTAAAATAAGGTCATTAGGATTGAGCCTAACCGAGTATAGGTGGTTTAGCTCTATAATTCCCCAAAGAATCTATGATGAAGTCTTCATGTCTAAGCAGCCGTGTCCTGAGGCAGGGTCTGTTGGCGGTGATGAATGGATCATGAATGTGTTGACCTCATGGATAGGTTAACCCATTCGTGGACTCAAAATCCTAATGGGATTTGGGAGGCCATGGGGATATCAAGAGGTGAGTCCAATTAAGATCAGCATTAAAGGAAATATTGTGCTCCTTCTTATTCTGTGCCCCTCCAATCTCTGGCTCCCATAAGTAGGGCTGCTTTCTTCTCTTCTCCGTGATTCCTTCGCTTACTGACTGGCCCAGAAAGAGCAGAGCCATCTGCCCAATCCCCATGCCTCTGGAACCATAAGCCATAGTCCATCTTTCCTCCTCTTGTTTGATTCCCCCCCCCATGTTATTTCACTGCGACCAAACGCCAACTCACAAAACATGCATCTGCATAAAGAAAGGAAAAGACACTGTAGGCTGTCTGTGCATGGAAGAATGACATCATAGAGACACAGGAAGATGGCAGCTGAGAAGAGATTCAAAACAAGGCACCCAAATGATGACATCTTCAATCTTGTCTTCCAGCCTCCAGGTCTGTGAGAAAATAAATTTCTACTGTTTAAGCTAAATAGCCTGTGGTATTTTGTTATGGCAACCTATCTGAGTTCATTTTGGGTTGCTATAACAGTATACCACAGGCTGGGAGATTTATGTGAGCAGAAATGTATTTGGCGCATGGTACTGGAGACTGGGGAGCTGAAGAACATGGTGCCAGTGTCTGGTGAAGGTCTTCGTGCCATGGCAAACCTTGCCAGAAGGTAACTGAAAAAACAGAGTGGGAGAGACTGACCAAGTGTTGGGGAGACAACTAAGTTTTCCAACAGGCGCATTCTTGGGAAAACTAACCATTATTTTCACTAACCATGTCAATCTGTTCTGTGGCTCTTCCCAATTCTCACCAGACTGTGTCTTCAAACACCTCTCTGTTGAAATGAGTATTTGGCAAGTGAACTTCAGGGGACACATTCAGCACATGACTCCATCAGAGTAGCCAAATATCATATCAGATCCTGTAACAATTGTGACCAAAAGAATATTGAAAGGAAACGCCAGATAGTTTTGCACATACACACAAAAAATTATCAGAATCAGTACTGAAACAAATTCATTTTAAATAAACTATTAAAAATATGGAGGGACATAGGTTAAATTATAGCAGTTTTGTCCTAAAGGCCAAAGCTAATATTCAAAACTAAAAATACTTTATTCAATATATAAGACAAATGGAACCATAAAAGCTTCTCTGTGTGTGTATTCTCTGTCTCTGTCTCTCTCTCTCTCTTTCTGTCTGTCTCTCTGTCTCTCTCTCTCTTTCTCTCTGCATGTGTGTGTGTACATGGATGCATGTTCAGTGTGTGTATGTGTCCTTGTATGTGTTTGTTCATGTGTGTATGGGGTGCTCACACACATGTGAGGAGCAGGAGACAATACTGGACACTGTATCTTTCTGACCTTTCTCCCTTATATTTTGACACTGACTCTCTCCTTGAACCTGGAGGTCATCCATATGGCTGGACTGGCTGGTTGGTGAAAGAACCCCACACATCCTTCTGTCTCTGTGCCCCCAGAATGGCAGACATGTGCCACCACCTTGCCCAGCATTTTTATGTGGGTGCAGGGATCTAGACCCATGCTCTCACGCTTGTGCTACAAGCACCTTCTCTGGCTGAGCTCTCTTCCTCAGACCCAGGAATGTTTTTGTAAGTCTTAAGAGTCCACTACAAGGGAAAACATTTCATTCTCAAGACAATTTTTCCTCTTCTTCCTGTTATCAGTAGTTCTGAATGTTAGATATTTTCCCATGGGGTCAAAAGGAACCTAAGTATATGATTGTGAGTGGAAGAACAGGGGACAGAAATCAGGTATTGGCAATTTTTGCATTTTCATTTGGTTGACAGTTTTTAATATAAATGCAAGATGTAAAACATTAATGCAAGCAAAATGCTTCAGTGAACACATTTCAACCATTCAACTTTATAACAATTAGCAATAAACCTGTTAAAATTTTCTGGACAATGCCAGCATTTGGATTTTTTTAAATAAGTAAATTTCTTGCTGATGCAACTAAATGGTGTCTGCTACAGTTTATCACACAGTAGCCTGCATCCATCCAGTCACTGCACTCTTTTGTGTTGTCCTACACGCAAGTACATGTTTTCTGTGTTGTCCTACATACAAGTACATGTTTTCTGTGTTGTCTATCTTCTGCGCTGTTCCTGTAAGCTAGCTATAAAAAACACTAAACTGTCTTTTGAAAAAAAAAAAACTAAACTAGTATGAGAATTAATTAGCAACAAACCATGCAATGGTTTGCATGGGAAAGAGGAACTGGGGAGCTGTAATGAAAAGAGAGAAAGGAATTCAGAGAATCCATGTTGCAGCAAGAGTTACATGACAAGTCAGAGACACAGACTCTTCAAACGGCAGTAATAGAACTTGACGTGAAAAAAAATTCCTGAACTGTCCAATTGACTGAATTTCACTTTAAACTGCATTATCTAGGGGTTTTTTTTCTGTTAAAATTACACAAATCCTTAAACTATGGGATTTCAACCTGTTGCCGTAAGTTCCCTTTCAGGGTTACCAGGTTGTAATTTTCCCTCCCTGATTTGTTTTGGAGAGAGGAGGATAAAGGAAAGGGTGTCTGTCCGAGCGCCCCATGGCACACTTCAAGAAGGTTTTCCCTACACAGCGCAACATCTGCTTTCCATCAGCCACAGCTGCAGTGGATCCCGGGGCATGGCCCGGGAGTAAGGAACAGCAGCTGCGGTCCAGGGTCCTGTGCATCACGAGCTTCCTGGCAATCTCCAGCCACGAGTGAGGGACGTGCCATGACACGCCCCCTTCCTCCACCACCTGGCAAGCATCCTGGCTCTGAAACGTGGCGTGTTAGTGCCTCCTCCTTTCCCTTGAGGGCCCTGGAGATCGGCTTCTGAGTCTCATCAAAACGGGAGACTAGGGGAGAAGACTGAGGCAGAAAAGGACTCTCCGGAGAGTGTGATCTGAGAGCATCCCATGGGCGCCTTTTCCATGTGGAGCCTGAGTGCAAAGTTCCCCCGAGATCTTACTTTGGGGCTAGCTATGTAGCTCAGTTAGTCGACTTCTTGCCTGGCATACACCAAGTCATAGGTATCACCCCAAACACTGTGTAAACAGGCCTGGTGCCACTTGACTGTGATCTTGGCACCCAGGAGAATCAGAAGTTTGGGGTTCTTCTCAGTTAAACAACAAGTACGAGGTCAACCTGAGTTACAAAAAAATTGCATTATGTTAGATGGTGATAAATGACGTGTGGGGAAAAACCAGGTATGCTCAGGGTATGCTGGGAGAATATGCTGTATCTTCAGCAAGAAGATAAAGGGAGACTGGATTAAGAGTGGCATTGTCTTGGAGATGTGCTTTCTAAGAAGAGGAGCCAAGAATGAGCCCAAGCTTGCCTAGCCTGCAGGGCTCAAGAATAGGTTAGCAAAGGACAGGGACAAGAGCTGGTCCCTGAGCTCAGTCGGAAGAGTGCCCACCTAGCATGCACAAAGCCTGGGGTTTCATTCCCAACTCCATATAAACCAGGCTTGACGATGCATGCCTGGGGAAGTGGTTGAAGGAGGATGGAGTTCAAGACTACCCTCTGTATCATAGTGTATTAGATTAGACCAGCTTGGAAAATATGAGATCCTCCTATTCCTTCCAAAAAAAAATTGTTCAGACAAGGGACTAACATGCCCCCCCACAAATGGGAAACTCAAACACAATATTGTCACCCACCAAGCCTTATATGGACGGATAGAGGGCAGCCATTTCTATTGTGATTATTCAGGTACCAGGATCTCAAATATGAGTCATTCCATTCCCTTGGTGGAAAGAAACAGAAGCCGGGGCATGACATGCCTGGGTTTCCCAAGGATTATGCTGCACTGATCACAGCTCTGACACCAGGGCTGAGGAAGGACCTGACACAGAACAGATGTGGGGAAAGTGGTGCAGAAGACAGGGACTTGGTTCAGGAAAGAAACCCATCATGAATCAAAACACTTTAGCCAAGATGCTCGTAGAACACATCCACGATGCTACTCCATAGGCAACACCAGTATTCTTGCCACCTGGCTTCCTGAGTTCAAGGTGCCACATGCTGCCTTCCCACTCCCACCCCACCCCACCCCTGGCTCATAATGGTTTGGTCACCTTGGCTTTCTCGTCAGTTCTTAGGCGTTTTCATTTTTTTTAAGTTGTCAAGAATGTCATTTTTGTTTACAAAGAAATGCTGAGTAACAGCTTTCCGAACATCTTGCCGGGCCCTATCATCCATTGATTGAATGTCCCATAGGCTTGCTATGATTGGCAAGTGCGGAGAGAAACACAGTTCTGCCCAAGGAGAAAATGAAACGTATACCGTCACACGGGACACCTGGCAGGATTCAAGATTAAGTTACAAATGTTTGGAAGGGCCCGACTTGGGCAGATGTTGCCTTGACTTGAGACTGCCACGTCACTACCTGGTAAAACTTCCCTGATGGTACTTAAAGTCGCCGATCACGGGATATAATGTGCTCCGTGCTTAAGCTGGATGGAAAGGGCAAAGGTCGGCCTGCGGCTTGGAGTGGAATGGCAGTACAATGTGGCGGAGTGATAAAATGAGGAAAGTCACTTCCTGTGTTTCTCTTCACTTTCCTTGGAGGGAACGGATGGTATTAATAATAGTCACAACAGAAAAAGCTGCCATGTGCCATTGTCAGCATCTTGTAAACATTACGTCATTCATCCCTCCAACACTGGCAACCCCCACCTAGCACGTGAGTAAACTGAGGTTCAGAGAGCTATAGAGAACTTTCCGGAAATTGCTGAAACTAAACTGTGCATCTGAATGAAATTCAAGCCAAGGTATCCTGCTCCATGTCACAGCCACACTAACGTACATCTTGCTACAATGTCTGCCTCTACTTGCAACTTTAGTATCAACGTCTTGACCTTGGATTTCTTGTGTTTTAGGGGTATTTCTGGGCACAAACAATTCTCCCACTTCTCCCACTTGGGGCAAATAAATTATGTTCTGTGCTTAAGAGACTCTTGGATCAGAGGTACCATCCTATCATCTGGTTGGCCTTTCACTGACAAGTTCACCTCAACTTCTGTGCCACCAGAAATCCTTGAGTTGTGGATACTGTGGCTTGGGTGTGTTCTCAAAAGGACTATGGATTGGCACCTTGGTCCTCAGTGTCACAATGTCAAAGAGTGCTGGGACCTTGAAGAGGCAGGGTCTGCCAGGAGGTCAGTAAGTCATTGGGGACATCACTCCTAAGAGAAATCAAATGTTTGTCTTTTGACTCATGAAAGGAGTTCGGGAGAAAATAGTTTCTCATAAATGAGGTCACCTGGGCTTGGTCCTTTCTGCCTGCCAGGATCCTTTCTATTTCTCTTCTTGGTTGCAGTGTAGGCCAGAGCAGACAAGCAGAGCCACCGAAGTTGGACTGTTAGTCACGCAAGCTTTGAACTCTAAGTAAATAAACAAACAAACAAACAAATAATGTTTCAGTGATTTCTTTTAAAACAAAACAGAATTTTAAATGGCACCTTAGCCAACAAGCAGCTGCTTCGTTGCTTAGAAAAGCTGACTGTCCCTGCTTTTCCTGCTTCTGTGACAGGACTCTTCAGACTGTATCTCTCTTTGTTGAGCACTGTGCCTTCAATTCCTCTTGCAAAATGTTGGTAGTTAGCCTTTCTGCTCCATTTTGAACAAGAATATTCCAGGTTGGCTAGCAAAACACCACTAACAGGCACACATCTCAACCACTTCCTACCAGTGCAGAAAGTTCACATCCACAAAAGAAAATCAAGGCTTCTGCGACTAATCCAGCTATAACAATTTCTCCCGGTGGGAAAGGAGGCAGGAGGGATCAGTCGAAGGAGCCATAAGGAACTGTTAGTGATGAGAACAAACACAAGCCCCATGCAGATATGGAGACGAACAACTGTCTGTTCCCGTTACTAATGTGGCCTTTCCTTTCAGGAAGCAATGAAATTCTGTGTAGAAGTGGGGAGGGGAAAAATGAAAAGCCAGTTATTAAAGAATTGCAGCTCTTCTTAGAGAATATTAAAGAACAAGGTGGACAAAAGTCAAGCAACAAAGGAAACAAGAGGAAATCAAGCAAAATAACAAGTGCCAAAATAATCCAAGAGAGAGTCAGGGAAGGGTTACACAGCAACAGAAGGAGAGCGGCAATATTCAAATCTGCAATGAAGATTTTGAAATACCTTTTAAATTTGATGTTACATGTATAAGCGCCTACTTGCATATATGTAAGTGTACCACTTGCATGACAGGTGTCCTCAGAGGTCAGACGAGGATACCAGACTCTCTGGAACTGGAGTCATGGATAGTGGTGAGCATCCATGTAGGTGCTGGGGATCAGACCCAGGTCCTTTGCAAGAGCAACAGGTGCTCTTAACTGCTGGGCTGACTCTCCAGCCCTGCACTGAAGATCTTTAGAAGTAGCTTGTGAAAATTCTGAGCCTGTGTGTTCAAAGTCAACTTGGTAAGCTCTTCCACAGGAGAAAAAAAAGCGAAGGACCAAAACTAACACAAACACAGAGGGTAGACGACATAGAATCCGGGAATCATAGCTATTTCCAAGCATGAAAATAAATCCTAATTAAATCCTAGCAAGAGAGGACCCGGATTGAAGCAAGATGGCGGGCCCGCGGAATGAAAATCTGTGTGCCTAGAAACAAATGTGAGAAGCAGTTTCTCCTCACAATATCTTTGTTCACATCACCTTATAAAGATCATGGCCGCAGTAGTGAAATGGGTGACATCAAGCAGAACTATCTGGAAACATTTATGTCCAATCCAAAATGGAGCCTTATCTAGTGTTTGTCGAAAATCTACACATTCTTCTCTTCCAGATGACTACAACTGTAAGGTAGAGCTTGCTTTGACATCCGATGGCAGACAATAGTGTGTGGTACCACCCTTCTGTGGACATCCCGTACGAGCACACGAAACCTATCCCTCAACCAGACATTTTGCATAATAATGAAGAAACACACGAACAAGTGCTGAAAACCAAATTAGAAATAAAAAGCGAACGGCTTGAGCAAGGGCCCATGATAGAACAACTCAGCAAGGTGTTCTTCACCTCGAAGCACCTCTGGTACCCGCACGGATAGTATCACAGTCGTCGTAAGAAACCGAATCCTCCCAGAGACAGGTGATGGCTCTTGACTTCCCAAGCATAAGGAAGTTTTGCTGTGTGTCTTATTTGCCAGCTGAGAAAATGCACCTGGTGTGTTCATTAAGATGTTATGTAAGAAAATAATAAAAGTTCCCCTTCATATTAAAAAAAAATCCTAGCAAGAGAAGCAGAATAAGATGCATAATTAACAATATCTGGAATTCAAAACTCAGTTTTAAAAGCTCCCTTTAAAATGGAGATTCAAATGAGTCAACCAAAGTTGAGTAAATCTGTAGCAAAATAATAAAAACCCAGAGACAGAAACTGGGGTTCAACCTGAAAACCAGAAAAGTAAAGCAGCCAAGCCACTAGAGAAGTCTTCCCTCTACCGAGGCTAGGTGACCACAGACTAAGTCTCTCTCTCCTCCCATTTTATATTCCCTCTAATGCTGGGATTAAAGGTGTGTGACTCCCTAGGACTAAGATTAAAGGTGTGAGCCACCACCATCTGGATTTGTTCTGCTTTGACCTTGTATAGTTCAGGGTGGCCTTGAACTCACAGAGATCCATCTGACTCTGTCTCCCAGATCCTGGGATTTAAGGTGTGTATCACCATTGCCTGACCTCTAGTGGCTTAGCTTTGCCTCTGGTCTTCAGACAAGATTTAGTTATCAAAATACAAATAGTATACCACTACAGAAACTACATGGAAATAAATCCACACAGAGATAAATGCTGACAAAGTTTGAAACTCAAGAAAACATGCAACCCACCAAAGAGCCCTGCAAAATATCAACTAGAACCTCAGACAAGGTCCCCAGAAAGATGCAGTGCTCAAGTCAAACATACGCAGCCTCATCTTCTTGTATACTTTCAAGCTTCACCAAGGACCAACAACATCCCCCCTTACTCTTAGATAATACAAATTAATGGCTGCATTTCAACACAACCACCATCTCCCTGCTTACTTTCAAACCTAAAGACTTGACTTGGGTCTATGACAAATCTGCCTGCAACAAGATCAAGCTGATGAAGAATTTGGACAAGCTGATGGCTAGATGCCAGATAACTGTTCATCACTTATTTTATTTTATTTGGATTTGATTTTCATACATCAAAACATCATGGATCCAAAGTTTCCCTTGTGGGTCATAGGTCAGCAGATCCAGGATGCAACAGTGGGATTTTCCCCAGACTGTTACTAATTAGCTGGAGACCACATGTTCCAGGGAAATTAAAACCAGAAAGGACAGGAATTTGTATTTAGCTCCGGGCAGAGAGGCATGGATACTTCATATAGCATCTTCTATGAGACATATAGTTTAAAATAGAGTCCAGTATATACAGACCATAAAGCTTCTTCTATCTGAAAGAAACTGAGTTCAGGGAAATTTGCACTGTTTTAGGAGAAGTTGTGAAGGGGGCAATTATAATATCTCAAAAATGGGGTATAGAACTCGACAATAAAACTGAGGGAAAGTTGACACATTTGATGAGGCAAATGCTAGAGAAGGAGAAATCACAGATAATCGGATAAACGCTTGGCTGACATTCAAATTACGGAAAGATTGAAGAATCAGAATCCTCGTGGGCCTGGTGAGTAAGGGGTGACTAATAGCCTCTAATGGTGCAGTTTCCACACAGGGAGACTGTAGATTGAAAGCAGGGCCTCCTTTCAAATCAGAGGCACAAATTTCTTCGTAATAAAGTTTGATATCATGAAATTGGTGGATGGTAGGGAGACTCCCAAAGGGATAGCAGAATTAAAAAAAAATAGTAAAGGCAGAGTAAATATGAAAACAACTAGAGAAGTCTCTGAGAACATGGCTCAGTCAGTAAAATGTTTGTCTTATAAGCATAAAGTCCTGAGTTGATATCCTCCAAATCCATTGAAAATCCAAGCAAAAGGGTAAAGACAAACCCAGCGCTGGGAGCAGAATGCAGCAGAGAGACACAGACTTCTGGAGCTTGCTAAGCCAGCAAGCTAGCCAAATCAGCTTGTCCCAGGTCTAGTGAGATCCTAGTCTCGGAGAAAACGAAGGAGGGAGACAGAGGAAGGAACCCAACATGAAGCTCCAGCCTCCACAGGCAAGTGCTCACACTCCCCCACACATCCGCATGCCTCTATACATGTGCATCAGCAAGTACACACCAACATGCGTGCAATGCACATACACGTACACATGCAGCACACAAAACATTAAATAAACAGATACAAACAAGGAGCTGCTTTATCTCTATGAGACTTCGGCTGTTGAAAGAACAAAACCCAAGGTGAATGGCACAGACAGCTTTACTGCACGAGGAAGGCTCCTTCCTGAAAGGGAGGTGGTGGCAGAGAAGAGGGTTGGGGATGGAAACCTGGAAAGACAGACACCTTAAGGAAATTCTCAGCTACTTGGTCACAGACCTTCTGGCCTTGTCCCTAAACATCTGGCTGGAGTGTGCGCTGAGATCAGGATTGTGTGCCAGAGGATCAAAGACACAGGAATGAGTGTGATCCAAATACACCAGAGGAAATTTTTGAAGGATTAAAAAAATTTTTTTAAACAAAGAGAACATAACTGGACTGGTGTCGGAGGCTGTGGGGAATCTGGGAATGGTTGGGAGAAGGGTGGAGAGTGAACATGACCAAACTACGTTGTATGAAATCCTCAAGGAGGACTTATATTTATAAGTTTAATATAATTATAGTTTATATTTAGGAATACATATGTATGACATGTATAGGTATATGAATATATATTAGGAATGTGTATACACAAAAAACATAGATGCATGTATAACAATTGATGGAAAAGAGGCCATGAATTTTAAGAAGAGTGGAAAAGGATATATGGGAGCGTTAGGAGAGAAAAAAGAGGAGAAAAAATGTAATTAAATTATAGACTCAACAATGACAAAATTTGAGAGAGAAAAAGAGAAATCAATTTTAAACATAAGAGGGGAGGGGAGGGGNGAGGAGAGGAGAGGAGAGGAGAGGAGAGGAGAGGAGAGGAGAGAAGAGAAGAAAGGAGGTCAAACATTTGAAGTGTGGTTGTTGAAGCAGCTTCATTTTTCTTATTGTTTAAACTAGGATTTCATCAGCTGTAGGAATAGTCATGGAAGGTGGAGTCTCTTGTTCCTAGGCTTGGCACTCTGGAAACCAGTGAAAAGCCCATGGCTGGGGAACTCAGGTACCGTGAAAACTTTCTTGTTCTGTGTTAACAAATGGCCACAGTGCCAGACCGAACTCTAAAGTTTTGTGTTTATGTCAATAAGATTAGTGTTTTTTCTTTAAAAAGAAAAGAAAAGGTACCTGACATGTATAAATTCTCACAACCGAAATCAATTGGAGATAAAGAGTGAACACTGACATCCACGTACGACATTCGGCTTTTACAGCACAAATGAAGGAAGGAGGTTTCTCAGCATCGCAAACTTGCCAGCCTATAAGGAAGAGATGATGGAGTGGAGTGATGTTTGCCTGGTGGGTAGGACAGGGATGAATAAGATGAGCACAGAAAAACTTCTGCAGAAAGATCTGGTGGATTAGGGCAAGAATTAGCATCTAGAGATGAATAAAGGAGATACTCAGAGAAAACCTCCAGGGTGGAGGGGAAGATTTACTAGGCGTGACAGCAATGGTGGATGTCCACCGAATCTACTCCAGACTCTGAGTATTTCTCAAGCTTCATTGCTTTTCAGTGGCCAAAAATACCATGAACATGGCTCAGGAAATGGCTCCGTTGGATAAGTGCTTGCACTGAAAGCATGAAGAGTAGAATTCTGCCACTGTAGTCCATATATAAAAGTAAGGCATGGTGGTGTGTGATTGTAATCCTAGTACTGGGGAAGTAGGAACAGTCACACACCAGGGGTTGATGGCCACTCAACCTAGCCTAACTGGTGAGTCACAGGTCCCAGCAAGAGATCATGTTTCAAAATCCAACTTGTCTCAAAATCTAAATGGATATCTTCTCAAAAACACTATCTGAGGATGTCCTCTGACCGCCACATGCAAGAAGAAAGAAAGAAAGAAAGAAAGAAAGAAAGAAAGAAAGAAAGAAAGAAAGAAAGAAA
>LOEQ01005576.1:0-16585 GCA_001685075.1 Bramus lutescens | reverse complement strand
AATTAGAGAATATTAAATACACATATGCCCTGCCATGCATTTATTTTCTCAGGGTTATTTAGCCAGGTTAGAAAACAAAACCCCGAAATGAATGCCAAGATAACTGAGATGGGGGTACGACTTCTCCTCTAATAATTCTCTTCCTATCTACCCATCTTAGGTCAACAAACAGGCCGTGATTGACAAGTTAAAATGTTTAGGTTAGCCTGCTCTCACAGAAACTTTGAAGTTTTCCAGGAGAAGAGAACATGATAAAACCACCTAATAATCCTTGTTCCGTCTTCCCACTCTCAAACTCTCTTCCCATCTTCCCTCCGAGCCTTTTCGAAGCGGAATCGTACGCAGCGATTTTTGTCATCACCAGGGTCATCACTGAGCCCATGAACATGAACCATGTGTGCCACCACAAGAGACTGTGTGCTTCTAATCCAAAAGCAGGGAAACACACAGACTTCTAATAAATGCCAGGGTGTGTGGAAAGAGGAAAAAGAAGTTATGTCTGGTAACTAGCACTCAACGCCAATGCTCCCTTCTGCACGTTTCCTGAGGAGAACAGGAGTGTGGAAGAGAGGGGTAACTGAGAGACACCCAGCACTGCTGAGGAGAATTTCCAGTGAGGTCAAAGCGGGCACCATGGGGACTATCGGAGGGTGGGAGGGGCAGGGAGTCAAGAAGAGCTTGGGGACAAGTGTTCTGTGGGGGGTATTTGGTGATCTGTACTAAAACCATGGGAAGTAAAAGCACTTTTTTTTTAAAAGAAATTCATGGACTTTGAAAAACCTCTAATCAAAATATATTATTTTGGAAGGGCCAGGATGATGACTCTGAGGGTAAAAACACTTGATGTCCAGACTGAGAACCTGAACTTAATCCCCTCCAAAAAAAAAATACATGCTAGAAGGAGAGGACCAACTTCTTAGTGTTGTCCCTGACATCTGTACATATGTCATGGTGCACACCTATGCACAAGTAAATAAATGTTCTCTCTCGTCTCACTCTCCTCTCTCCCCCCTCCCTTCTCTGTATCCATATACATGTATGTGTCTTAGTTAGGGTTTTTATTGTTGTGAAGACACCATGACCATGGCAGCTCTTATAAAGAAAAAATCTTTAATTAGGGTGGCTTACATTTTTAGAGGTTTAGTCCATTATCACCATGGTGCGACATGGTGGCATGAAATCAGACATGGTGCTAGAGGCACTCAGATTACTACATCTTGACCTGCAGGCAACAGGATGGTCTGGGACATTGGGTGTGCCATGAGCATATGTGAGACCTCAAAGTCTGCCTCCACAGTGACACACTTCCTCCAAAAAGGCCATACTGCCTAATAGTGCCACTCCCTTTGAGGGTCATTTTCTTTTAAATTACCACAATATGTATATATAAAATGATATTGTTAGTACAAATAAAGACAACTTTATAACCAAGTGGTGGTGGCAGATGCCTTTAGTACCAGTACTCAGGAGGCAGAGGCCAGACAGATCTCTGAGTTAAAGCCCCAACCTGATCTACAGAGTAAATCCAGGACAAACAGGATAATACTGAGGAACTCCATCTCAAAATAAGTATGACTTTGTGAACATCAGCCTTGGACTGGAATCATCTGAACACAGAACTGCCTGGAAACAGAATGTGAAGGCTTCCCCTACGGTTGGTTTAGACATATTTATTGATCTTTCTTACTGGATGCTTAGTTTATCACTTAGACACACATGCCCCATCTTCAATAACACATTTTCAACTAAGAAAACAAGTGCATTTTTTGAAAATGGTTACAAGCACACTGTTTGAAGACTCCAGGGTCAAATAAAGGTTCGGGGGTCATATGCTAGAAAAATGCACTGGTATAAATTATCATAATAACTAATTTTCTCCTATCATACACATCGGCATTGGTTAGATGGTCTGCATAGTTTCTGTTTTAATTTTCAAATCTGAAGAGAAATAACTATTCAAAAACTCATGTCTTAGAAATTGCAATCCTTAGACTATGTCAGTGCGGTAGTTTGAAAGAAAATGGCCCTCAAAGGAAGTGACACTATTGGGAGGTGTGTCTTTGTTGAAATAGGTATGGCCTGTTGGAGGAAATGTGTCACTGTAGGGGCAGACTTTGAGGACTCATATATGTTCACCCAGTATTTTAGTTAACTTCTTGTTGCCATCATATCAAGATATCAGAACTCTCAGCTACCTCTCCAGCACCATGTCTGTCTGTACAACATGTCCCACCCTAACGATAATGGATTAAACCTCTGAACTGTAAGCCACCCAATTAAATGGCTTCCTTTAGAAGAGTAGTTGTGGTCACGGTGTCTCTTCACAGCAATAGAAACCCTAAGTAAAACAGTCAGGAGGTATGCTGTTGAGCTGTTGTTGCCAATTTGACACCTGGGAATAGAGAACATTGATAAGAAATTTCCTAGGTGCCTATGGGCATATCAGTGGGGGACGACTGTGATCACTGATTGATGTAACAAGACTCAAGCCACGGTGGGTAGCACCATTCCCTGAGCAGAAGGTCAGGAAAATTCCTGAAACTTATTAGCCAACCACCCTGGCCAATCTGTGAGCTCCCGGTTCAGTAAGAGATCTTGTCTCAACAATAAGGCAAAGAAGGGATGGAGGAAGATACTTGATTTCACCTCTGGTCCTTCCATGAATTTAAGTATACACACACATGTAGTCAACCCCATACACATACACACTCGTACCACACACACACACACTTTTTTAAGGATGAAAAAGTAACATTATGCCCATTTTACAGCTGAAGAAACTAAAGTCTAGATCTTCTGTCTTTGGGCCCCATAACCAGGAAATTCGAGAAGCAAGATTAGAAGCAGTCATCTGACAGAGTCGGAGTAGCAGGCTGCCAAATTTTGAACTCCTTCTGCAGCACCTGGGACGTATTTAAAGCTCAATAAACGGCAGCAGATGTCGCTTTCCTCGATGTTATTACGACACCATCACGAAGAAGAAACTGATTTGGAAGCCAAAGCACCCATCAGACAAAGCAGCAATTTGAAATAATAAGACTGGCAGGGTTAGAGACAGACGCACTCATCACCACGGCTGAACAGTAAGGAGAGCTGCCAGCCAGACCCTTTGCTTGCAAGAGCGACAGGGATGGACGAGTCAGGGAATGTGAGTCACGGGATGAAACTTGGGAAGAGACAGACGCTCAAGTTGGGAGCCCTAAGACTCAGAAGGAAAAACAAAATGCACAGGGAGTTTTCTCTCTATGTGGCTTAAAGTCTTAATTCTCTCAGCAGCTCCAGGAGGCATCTAAGCAGTCGGGGCCCTGGTCCTCCTCCCGTGGATGGTAGTGACTACGTGAGCAACTGCATTTCTCTCCCATCCCTAGGATCCCTTTCTAGGCTACCCGCTCCTCCTACATGCACCCTGTGTGTTTGCTGTCTTCTTTTCATCACTCAAGGAAATTTGTACAGATGGTTTCCTGAATTGACTTGTTTTTAAATAACACCACAAAGCTCCTCCTGCCAGCCTTCACGAAGGCTTTTTTAGTAGTTCTCTTTCCAAACCCATCTCCCCTACTCAGTGCTACTGTGAGCATATGCACACACAGACACACAGACACACACACAAATGTATGCACATGTGGGGTTACACTACACTACTCCAGGAGCTCAAAACTGCCATAGTTTGACTTTTAGATGAAACTATCACCTCAGTATTTCAAACATCCTGAGTTCACAAAATTATTTTTATTTATTATTTGGAAATGTCATACATGTATACGATGGATCTTGATCATGTCCACCCCCCAGTTTCCCCTTCCAACTCCCCTGGGACACCCCCAACATTAACACATCCCCTTCCTGACATCATTTCTTCTCCCCTTCTCCTTTCTTTCTCATAACCTTCTGTGCCTGGTTAATGCTACCTCCTGGGATGCTGACTGGTCTGTTGGCTTGATCTTATGCAGGTTCTGTGAGGTAGTTATAGCTATGGTGAGGTCACGTGGTCATCAGCCATGTCATGACCAGAAGACAGCATCTCGTGTCCCTCTCCTCATTCTCCTCATTCTCTTACATTCTTGGTTCCACTCTTGTCTCTACAACACTCAGCTGGTTCAGGAGGAATCTGAGCTCCTTTCCTTGCCCAGGAAGGGCTCAGTGGTAGAGTACTTCTCTGACGAACAACAGAGGGAGATTCTTCTAGGTGGCTCAATCAGTAAGTAATGGGATTGTGTTAGAAACATAGAGCAGGAGCTCAACCTTCAAGATCGAGGCAAAACCTTATATGGTGGCATGAATTCATAGTCCCGGCTCTAGGGAAACAAAGACAGGCAGATCCCCAGGCTTGCTAATTAGCCAACTTAGCCTACTTGGTAAGCTGCACATCAGCGAGGGCCTCTGCCGCAAAGACCAAGGTAGGGTTAGGGAGATCACTCTGTGAGTAAAATGATTTCTGTTCAAGCAAGAGCAACTGTGTTGGGATTCCCCAGCACCGACACAAAAGCCAGACACAGTGGTGTGTCTGCAACCCGAGTGCTAAAGGTCAGAGATGGGTGGACTTGGGGGGAGTCAGAGACAGGCAGATCTTAGGAGCTTGCTGGGCAGCCAGTTCAGCAAAATCAATATTGTCGACATTTAGTGGGAAACTATGCCTCAAAACTAAGGTGGAGAGAGAGAGAGATGTTGAGGAAGTGACACTTTGTCAACCTGTGTTCTCCACAAAGTCATGTCTATATGTACATGCACACCCATGCACATATGTATACAACCATGCACACATCTCTCAATATGGGCAAAGTTTATTTGTGTCATAAATATATGGGTAAGTTTTTTGTTCTAGGATGAGTTCCCTAATAAGAAAAATTCCCATGAAGGGGGGGAAAATAATGAGCTTCTTCTTCTTCTCCTTCTTCTCCTTGAAATAGTTTTTAAAAAGAAAAGAAAAATAGCATTTGGGAGAAGGTTCTAGATGGTTCTGTATTTTGGAAAGAACAAAGTTATATCTGGGTGCAGGTGGCTGTGCGAGCTGTCAGCCGCACAGATTCTTAGATCTGTCACGCTAGGTTTCTCAGTCTCGCTGGATGAGCCAATCAAGATTCAGTTCCTCTTAGCTAGCACCTAGGAAACACATCCCCACTACACGGTTGCTCCCTCCCTCAGCACAGTGCCAGGCCCACTGCCTGCGAAGACAGTGCACCTCCAAACAGGGATCCACTTCAGATCTTCCTTTTCATTCTCGTTCTCTGACAACTGATCAATCAATCATCAATTAATAACTGTCTTACAACTAGGAAGTAAATGTTTATTTTCCACTTGGCATCTACTCTCTTCATACTTTTTTATGTTTTCAGTTGATGGGAAAACAATGGAAAATATAGGACCCTTGAGTCTATTGCAAATCCAAAATACCTCAAGAGAGATCTGTACAGATGTCTGGGTTGAGTTCCAGACTGTAGGAATTTTGAGAAGCCTGGTTCAGAACCTCTGACCTCTCTAGGCTATGACTATCCCTCTTTTTCTCTCCACAGACACCCCTACCACACTAGCTGCATGAAGCAACTTTGGGTCATTCTGCCTGCCTTTCCCTCTTACATTCGTCCTGAAAACCTGGCATAACTAGTCCTTCCTCCCATCCAAACTGCCACTTTCTATTGGCCAATTCATAAAGCTGTAGCCAGCTCCCAAAGCAAATGCTAAGAGACTCCTCAATGGGGTACCTTTATTCAAATATGATTTTCCTTCTCCAACATGGATTTCCTGCCAAGCTTCCCTTTTCTCCTCATTCCTCTCCTGTTTGAATAAGGTGAGAAGTGGAGAGAAAAGTCGAGGCGCCGTCGTTAACAGTGTCAGAAGTCAAGACACATTACTCCTCACTGCGCCCAGCTTTCTGAACGGAGGCCATGCTGTCGGGGGTGTTTGCTCTCACCCAGTCTCCTTTCGCCTTCTTGCTGAGTGTATTGAGGAGAGCAGTGAGCTGTGGTTTGCTTTCCCAGGCCAAGGCAAGCAAGCTGGATGCAGCTTGGAGTGCTGAAAGGCCCCTGGGTCACTGCATGGTATGCAATGAATCAGAGACTTGCTGAGGTATCGATTCACATTTGGGACATATTAAAATGAACAAGCAATCCCCGTTGTGACTTCCAGTTCCATTTTCTTAAAATGTCTATGTCCCAATCTTGCAAGTGGTCAGGGCATTTAGGAAAATGCTAATGGATTACAAATAATTTAAGTGATTGTTTAGTTGTAATCTTGTCCTTAATATCCTGTCTCATTTGGGAGATATTCCTGTGTGTCTGGGGAGGTAACATAGTCATTAATGTTCTTGCCGTACCAGGGACTTGGTTTTGGAAACCAAAGCACATATAAAAAGTCCTGCAATCCCAGTGCCCAGTTACAGGGAAGCGGAACAACAGGAACCTTGGAGCTCTCCTACCAGCCGAACGGATGAGCTCCAGGTTTAGCGAGAGGTTCTGTCCCAGAAAGAAAATGCAGACTGATTAATGAAGATATTCAATATTGACGTCTGGCTTCCCCACCCATGTCCACACATGTGCTGTATATGTATACATAACTACACTTATATGTGTATATATATATAAAACTATACATGTAGATATGATTATGTATATATTCACAAACATGCACATATATACAAAACCTCCCTTATATTTGACTTCGTCCTACCCCCTGCATGATGACAAGATCAAGATGACACACTGCACTTAGTGACATCCACTCGCATTGTACACAATATACTCAGTATGTACTCATACATCGTATGTTCTCAAGAAATGCTGATATCGATTACAGGTGTCTCTCAGGATCTGAGGGGGATTGGTTCCAGGACCCACATAATACCAAGACCGGTGGATAGACATGTACTTTATGCGTTCGCTTGTAATCTATGTTTTCTCTAGCCTGATGTCATATCTGGATCAAGTATCCTGCCTTACACGGCATAAATTCTGTGGAAAAGGGGTTGCACATCCAGGACGGGTAATGTGTTTTAAACATGTTTGGTCTTTCACTGACTCTGCTGACATGGGACCTGTGTAGCAAGGGATGCAGAAGGCCAACAGAGGACATTAGCACAATAACCCATAACCAACACTGATGAGAGGTAGCAGGGGCCAAGCCGCCTGCTGGATTTCTTAGCAAAGAAGAAAAGGAACTGTCTCAGCAGAGTGGGGTGGGGTCTTCTACAACCAAAGATGGACCAATGGGATGAAAGAGCAAAAGGCCGCCTTCATGGAGCCCATGTTCTCAAGGGTTTGCTGGGCAACTAAGTCACAGTCCATCTCAATGACATCTGAAGAACACTGGGAGAGTATTTTACTCATGAGGAACATTGAAAAAAATTAACAAGAAAATGTTCATGGTTGAAACTAACCTAATTTGCATAAGCCAGAGAGAACCCAGCATGAAAGGAGGGTAAGATGGGAGAATTCAGGAAAAGGGGGTACTCAAGGGAAGGAGAAAGAAGAAGGGATGGTGAAGGGAGCTCAGAAAGCTGCGTCTTTATTTGGCCTGCATCATAATTTTGATGAGTTTTACTTTAAGTAAAATAAACAAAAGTCTGAAGTTCCTGGCACATCTCTTTTTTATGATAATCTTTCCCATAGTTTTCTTTGTCATACTCCGTTTTTACTGCTCTCACCCAAATGGATTCTGGAGATAACGCCAAAAAATGATCTTTTATCAAACCCATCACTCACCTGAACTCCCCTGATGATTTCTCATTCCATGATGAGTAAAAGCCAGAGCCATGGCTGGGAAGATGGCTCAATAGGTAAGAATGCTTGATGTGCCAGCGTACAGACCTGAGTTTGTCCACATAAAAGCTGGACGTGGCTGCACATGCCTGGAACCCCAGCATTGAAAGCTAGAGAAAAGTGGATCCAAGGCCAGGGAAAGACCTTATCTCAGAGGAGGTAACGATAAAAATAAGACATTCAGTGTCTTCTTCCCTCTGTCTGTATGTGCATGGGTACACACACCCGCAATACGCATGTTCAGAGACATAATAGACCACACTTATATCTATAGGAAAAGCCTAGTGCTTCTGATGCCTCACAGATATTATGTCTCCCTTCCGGTCTTCCGGTCTCCCTGCTCTTCCTCGTCTCTCACTTTTTCTCCTGCTGGTCTGTCTTCATCACCGCCCCCTACCCCACAAAGACTGTTCCAATATGAGCATCCTTGCCCTTTCACTACCCTCTGCTCAAATGCTCCTTTATCAGAGTGCTGTCCCCTAGATCAGCCTTCTGCAACCTGTCATCGTCCACTGTCATCCTGCACATGAGCATCACTCCTACCTCTGTGGTCAAAAGGCTTGCTTGATGTTGCATGGCTTTGCTCCCTGCCCCTTGCTCTCCGCACTTCCACCTCCACCACCAGGACTGTAGATCAGTCTGGAAGCAAGGACAGCATGCAGTTGCCTGCTTTTGTCTATCAACCCTCACAATAGCTGGTGTATAATTAGTAGTCAAAGACCTTATTGAATATGTAAATTAAGAAGCAAAGAAGACAGGAGAAGGGTAAGGGAAAATGGGGACAGAGTAGGGCCATTCATTGCCTCTGAATTAGTTAGTTTTTGAAAAAAGAATTATTTAACAAGACATGTTAAAATTAATTTTGGGAGTTAGCATATAAAGTAACGTTTTATTCTGGCATGTTCACACAATGTGTTATTATACTTTGTTCTCGTTCATTCCCCTCCCCCACTGCCTTCCTCTCTGCCTGGTTTCCTTCATTTCCCAGCTAATCCGCCACTCTACCTTTTGATCACATGGATCCCATTATCCCCTCTTTCCTCTGCCTTCCTTAAGACTTCTTCCTCCACTGTCTCGTTACCCTCTTTCTAGATTCATGATACACACACATACACACACACACATACACACACACATACACACACACACACACACACACCCCTTTTAAATCTAGGTTCTGCATATAAGAGAAAACGTGGTATCTTTTCTTTCCAAATCTGGCTTGTTTTGCTTAACACTGTGGCAGTTTATTCAAGAGCATTCTTCACAGATGCAGGCCCAGGTTCCCACTTACACACAGCACTGGGCTCTCTAGTAGATGCTGCTGTGGTTGCTGTCAATCCTCCAAGAGACTTAGGTCAGCAGGATCATCCCATGTCACACATGATAACCAACAGAGTCACCCAAGAAAGATGCTGCCAGACTCGAAGCAGCAACAGATCCAAGAAATCTCTACCCTACTCTGTCTTCCAGCCACTGGGTACCATACCCAGAATTGTTTTTCAGAATCTCTCCTGGTGATAGAAAGAACAAACTATTTCTCACGCTAGAGCCATGGAGGTACTGACGTGGCAGTCACTCAATCGCTTGGTAACAAATGTGAGCGGCAGAAATGGGAGTAGCGGCATCTTTTTCCTGGCTATTGTTGTAAACTGCAAGTAAACATCATACCCCATTTTACAGGACTTTAACATTGTAATATTCATGACAGTTTAGCTTCCTGTTTGTAACTTAAGAAAACACAAATATTCTAAATATAAAATCAAACATATCAGTATCCTGCGGACAGGAGAACTCATATCATACATGAGTCACGCACACATTTTTTCTGTCAGATTGGAGACAGGAGGAGCAACTTTCCGTCGTTTTGAATAAAGCCTATATACCACCCAAAGGACACCCACAGTTCAGGGGATTCTACACATCACCCAAAAGCCACGGTGAGCTCCTGCCATCTGTCATTTTGCTATTTCTCCGCAAAGACTCGATAACTGGACTGAGAAGATGGCTCAGGAGGTAGAGGACCTATAAGGATGAGGACCTGAGATTAGATTCTGGGTGAAAGTGGGAAGAATGACTACCTCACATACATATATGATTCCAGTGTTTCTATTGTGAGATTGGAGATGGAGACAAGAAAATCCACAGAAGTTTATGGGTCAGAAAAGAACCAAGAGGCCCTGTCTCAAACAAGGTGATGCCCGGTGATGCCCAATGATGCCCGAGTTTGTCTTCTGACCACATGCATGCTGGGGTGCACAGACACACACACACATGCACACGCGCACACACACACACACGCACAGAGAGAAGGGGCTCTGCTAATTAATTCTAAATTACATATATATATATATTACATATTGTATATATATGTAGTTCCAGTTCTAAAAATAATATGTGAAAGTGGAATAAATGAGAAACAAGGGAGGAGATGGGATTTCATTTCCTCCTAGATTTAAGGAACACTTCCCAAGCACACACTTATAACAGAGCTTGTGGCGGATGATTGCATATATACTCTATCTTTTACTGTCACGGGACACTCTGAAAAAGAGATTAGCATAACCATTTACTGTTGAAGAAACTGATGCTCCGGGAAATTAAATGATTTATCCCAAGGTCACACTGCTGTTTAAGCGGCAGAATGCGCAAGGCAGATGTGCGCCTTCTCCAGATACTTCCTGTTGTGTCAAATGGATAGAGCACATGGGACTCCTGAAGCAGTTCCTCTGAGCATGGGACACCCAGGAACTCCAAGGCCACCAAAGGCTCAGCACTTAAAAGGGACATAGCAGAACAAGTCACTTTTCTACCTGAGAGCATCCTTCAAAGCAACCAACTCACCACCAAGAAACAAAGTTCCTGATCGTACTCTGTGAGGGTGCTGTCTGCTTTTCAGCCAGATGGGACCCTCCAAATTGACCGTGTCATCGCCATCCAACAGAGAGTTCCAGATTGGATTAGTATCTTATCTGACCTATACTTTATCTTTCCCTCTCTGCAAGCACACCGATGCCATTTTCTCTACCTTAGAAGCTGCCAATCTCTTGGTGAAATTGAAATCATGGGTTGTTTTTTGTTTTCTTTTGGTTTATTTTTCCATGGTACTAGCACCACGGGTAACTGTGGCTCAAGAAAATCATCACCTTGTTTCTAAAGGACTCCGATTCCACAGGGGCTTTTGTTCAAAGCCTCGGTCCTCTGAGGTCACGGAACATAGCAGCTGCCTGGAAGTGGTGGGGTTAGAAATAAAAGTGGGATCTCCTCCTCTTCCTCCTTTTCCTCCTCTTCCTCCTCTTCCTCTTCTTCCTCCTCACCAGTATCTCCAAGATCTCAGTCAGTCCTTGCCAAACATCGAATATGAAGCTGCGTGTGAACTTCAAAGGCAGGTCTCAGTGTTTCCTTAAGTTCTGTGGTTACTCCACGGGTCTGACTCCATCACCCATTGGTGTCCGGCTTGATCTTGAGATCAAGCTTACTTGGCAATTTCTAATGGACATCAAATACTGCAAAGGTTCAGATGTGGAACCAAGCATATACATTTGGACTGAAAGGTTTTGGAAAGCTGCAATGGACTCTCCCCTGAAAGATCTCCAGCAGGGATGGGCTGGAGCTCTTGGGCCAAAATAGAATCCATCCAATCTACCAGGGTTGGAATTCAGCCTTGGCCTCAACCAGCTGGAAGCTAAGGCGCAGGGCGGTGCTGGGGGGACTCTTATTTAATGTCTAATTTAGCAAAACTCTTACTATTTTTCAGAACTATGCCCCAAAGGAACCACACACAGATATTCAGCAACTCCCAAAAAGACTCCTGTAATAGACTTTATGAGTTTTTTTCATCATTTTTGAGCCTGTCCAGCCAAATGAATTTGTGTTTTATAATTTCTGTGTCTTCTGGATGATGAATAGATACAGACCCATGGGAGAAAATTCATTGTGAACTTGTACCCGGAGGGAATCTCCTACTCTCTACCAAAGTTAAAGGTAAATTCTTTCTCCAACAACAAGAAAAAGAATAATACTTTTGTGCCCAGTACTTCATACATCCAAGAAAGCAACCGATGCTGGGTCCCCTGGAGAATCGCACTAATGTGATTTTATCCAAGCTGTGCGCTGTTGTTTATGGAGACAATGTCATATCCAGAGCTGATGGCCTCAGTAAAAGGGAAGAGGCGGGGAGTGTCGAGGGTAAGAGGACTAAATAGGACCTGGAGAGAAAATAGGTTGGTTGCAGAACTGGATGCAGGAAACTTGCTCCGAATCCCCGGCCTGCCACCCTTTCCCTGAGCCCATCCATTGGCAAGATCTTCCATCACTGATCTGGCCTGTAAAAGAGGAAATACAATGCCTGCTTTATCCATCCGCAGGGAAGATAACATGTGTAAAGTAAATACACAAATCCACAAAATTCTAGGAACTGTAAAAATGAACTTCTCCTGAGTTCTGTTATCTGCATCCATTTGAGGGATATGAAATAAGATCTGTTTAGATAATCCCACGCCATTACAGTCTTAGAACACCATGCTATTTTTTTTAAGGGACACATAATGATTACTGCAGAAAGTTTGACCAAAATCTCCTTCCCAAGTCCAACTTTTGACTTCCCTGTCTCTGTGCAAAATGCTGTGGTGCAAAGGGCTGGTCCCGACCACTGCCCCAGACTGGCAAGAAGCAGAGCTTCACTCTTCTTCTTTACGACCAATGAATATTCATGCAGTCCCAACCCTGAAGGACTTAGCTCCAGCGTTTCATAAACCTGAAGCAATCCATCATCTGAGAAGGGCAAAGAGGCAAAATCTGCACACTTTTCCTTAAACTCCACCAGAGGAACGTAAGCTCACGTTACTCCCCTCCTCCGTCGGCCCCTTCTTTATGAAGTGAGACTATTGTGGATAGCTGCGGTCTCGTAATGCGTTTTTGGCTGGCCACCGCAATACCATAGCTTCAGAAACTCTCTGTAGTAGAAGTTGGCCAGGGTTCTATTGTTTGCTTCTGGGCCGTGGCCAGTAGGGTTCGGACATCTGCCCATTGTGTTAGTTCCTTGGGCGCCAGTGAGCTGAGGCTCTTTGCTCCACTGGGAGTTAAGGCTTCTCTCCCCTGAAAAGTGAAGTGACTCTCCACAAGCCCGCTATCCCCCCTGTCTCTAAGATGAAATCCATTTTGAGTGAAAAAAAAAAAGAGTTTCTTATTCTAAGCAAGTTGATTTATAGAAGTGTGGGCTGGTGGAGTTCTCTGGTAGAAAATAGGGGAATCCCATTACCAGCTATTTCCAACCCACATGCTCTTTTGCATCTGGGAGCAATACTAAAGCACAGGCATGCAGGGAAGGCACACAGGAGCCTGCTGGGTAAGGCTGGCCGCGTGCAAGAGGTTAGGACTTTCTCAAGGCAACTTCGTTTTTCTTCTTCTTTCCTTCGAGCTCTGTTGCAACCAATGCCCGGTCCTCTGAGGTTCTTGACATGTCTGTTCTAATCACTGTTATCACCAATTAGTGAGGGAACACCAAAAAAGTTCGCGAAGCTAAGGATTCCCTTGCAAAGATGGAGACTGTAGTAGTGTTTGCCCCATCTGACAATGAAGATGTCAATGCTTTTGTGCGAGAACCTGCTTCTGAGGAGATGCTCAGCAAATATCAGACACACCATTGCTGCATTTGAACGTGTTTACAGGGCAGCACAGTGCTGACAGTTAAACCAGGAGAACAGATTACTAAAACTATGACTCTACCGTCTATTTTATGTAAAATTGAGAAGAATCCAGTTGGTGTCTTTGTAAAGGTCTGTTTCTAGCCTGTGATTTCTCACTGGGGCTGGCCACTCTGAAACCCTTGAAACTGAGTTTTTAACCTCGAAACACCGTTACCTCTGCATTGTACCCACCTTGCTCCCAGAACCCATTGACAGACAAACTCATAGTCCTCCAAGGAGCTCCAACCCAGCCTTTTGTGACCAACAATAATCAACAATTTACAGAAAAACAAAGAGCAGGATATTGGCGGCTTTTGACCGCTGCATCAAAGAACAGCTGGAGCCAATTCAAAGCCTGAAGAAAGAAAGAAACATGGGTGCCCTTCTACTGGCCACGTGTGAGTCTTGACGGGCTGGGTCTCAACCACCTGCAGATCCAGATGCAAATGGGCATTGTTTTTCTTAAGGTAAATTTCCCAGCAGATCATAAGCAATGCCCACTCTCGGGGAAACTAGTTGACAATACCCTCTTAGGTTGTTTGTTGGGTCATTGGAGTGTGACCCTTGGAGTAGAGGAAGTCAGTGCCTAAAGGCTTCACTCAGTCTCTCCCTCAGAACAGCTTTCTTTATTCTTGAAGTTAAGCTTCAAGTTTCTCATTTTCCGTAAATCAAGGTAGAAAATTGTAGCACTCACATAAAGCAGTACTTCCTTGTGGAAGCCACTTTGAGGTTTCAATGAGATCTCATTTGCTAAAATAAAGACAAAAAGAAAAAAAAATTGCTCAGACTGCTAAACTGAAAAAAAAACAATTGAGCAGAAACCTTGAGTATTGGCTTCCTTCTTTTCCACAGTGATTCTGAGAAGCAAACATGCATGAGTTAATAAAATAGCACCAGTCATATGTGCTCAGTATGTATTAGCTCTGTTAAAGGCAGCACAGCAAAGCACAGCCAGCTGGGCAGCCAGAACCAGGTAAGCAGAGCTCACAGTTTGAGTTTCTAGTTAAAGTCCATTGTTCCTTGCTTCATCCAGGAGATAACAGTCAGGACTCCCTTAGACCCCTCCCAACTCTCTGCAATTCAAGAGTTCACATGCCTGCCTATGAAACTCTCAGAAGAGCCCTTCTCTGCATCTCTGGGGAAGCCGAATACCGGCCAGATGCTCCTAAAGATTAAATAGATTTTAAGTCTATTCTGGAATAAAAAGAAAAAAAGTTCTGCCCTTTGTCTCAGGCCATTATTCCTTCTCTTATTTGGAGAATGTAATTTCCCATTCCTCATTCTTGGTAGTTTGCTGAGGATATTTGTAGACGGACAGCCTATATGTCAAGACTTCTGCTTGATTACACCATATAAATTCAGTTCCATTTATAGGATGAATTAACTACCATGGGAACAGAAATTGAACCCAGTTCGAATTTGGGAGATACATAGGACTGTTTCATTGTTTTGTTTTGTTTTTTCAAACTTAGTATCAATTCATATGAATAAGCATCCTAAATATATCAAATGGTGCTTTTGTGCTAGAAGCAAAATATGGTAAATGACTTCCCTAGGTGGAAAGTTTCTTGCTGATGTCAGGGTCAAGACCTTCATTCACGTGCTTCCAAGGTCATTTGTCTTTTCACTTCCCTGACCTGCCAGGGTCTTTCAAAGTTTAAAACTTCTCTGCATCATGGAATATTTCCTTGGTGTGGTGGCTTGAATCTGAAATGTTCAGATTCAGAAGTCCGAAGCTTATGATGTTGAGCTTTGGAGACTTCTGACGGAGAGCCTGAGATGGTGGGAGTAGGTCACGCAGCCAGGCTCAGTCTCAACGCTAGATCCCATCTATGGTGGTTTGAAGGATAATGGCCACCCAGGTCTTATACATTTGGATGCTTGGCCTCAAGTTGCTGGAAGTGTTTGGGAAGGATAGGAGATGTGGCCTTGTTGGAGGAGGTTTATCACTAAGTTCTCATGCTACAGCTAGTGTGCACCTTGTTGCATCCTGCTTGTGGATCAAGATGTGAGCTCTCTATAGTTCCTGATGCCATGCCTTAGCTCCTCCATCATGGACTCTAACCTTGAAACCATAAGTTCAATTCAATTATTTCTTTATGAGTGGCCTTGGTCATGGTGTTATGTTACAGCAACAGAAAAGGAACTAAGAGACCACCCTGAACTTTCTGCTTCCTATTCTATCTCATGTGAGAATCTACCATCTGACAGTACTGCTATCATGGGCGGATTTTTCTCTTGTTACTATGAAAAACTAAAAAAATCCATGCTGTGGCCCAAAATGAACCTTTCCTCCTTCCGTTGTTCTGTCAGGTTGTATTGACAGGAATGGCTGAGGCATCTGGTAAGTAGGATTTTCTCATCTCTCCAAAAGATGCTATCTCCTCTAGGGAGGGTCTTTCCTCTTCAGTTACCTCTTCTAGGAAATATCCTCTTGGTGGATCCAGATGAAGATGGAGCTAAACTCAGCCATCATAGACAGGACCTCCATTTCACTTGTCTTTCTGTCCACAGCTCTCCAAAGCATTTCTAACACGTGGTGAGCTCAATCGCTCCTCTTTGTCATATCTGTTGATTTCTTCTGTGTTTCATTAGTTGCATGATGTGAATGCTAACACACTTTAATGTTCAACCTTCAAAATGTCTATACTATCCTAGATATGTTAAATTTTTAGGAACTAGAGATATTGAAAATAATTTTGGCAAGCTTGATATGAACAATTAAATAACTTTGTGCAGAAATACTGAGAAAAGTCTGTAGAATTGGAGGATCAAACAAAATACCCAAGGAGTTTCTCTTAATTTCCTTAAGGTAGCTTAATCTAATCAAGTTAAAAATTCTAGACTTTTCTACCCTTGAAAAAAATAATTTGAAAGTGTCACTTATAATACATTATTCAATGTATGACTATCAAAAAGAATGGAAATTTAATTGCAGCAACATGAAGGTTATTTTGGGAAACAGAAAGCTAAACTCCATTACACAGGCCCTTGTGCTTTAATAATGTGGGAATCCTCTCTGTGTGCTGTGATTACCATTAAAGAATAAAGAAAATGCTTTGAATCTATAGCAGTGCAGAACTTAGGTGGGCAAGGAAAACTAAACTGAATGCTGGGAGAAAGAAGGGCAGAGTCAGAGAGAAGCCA
>LOEQ01005575.1:213289-224512 GCA_001685075.1 Bramus lutescens | reverse complement strand
TTATTTATTTATTTATTTATTTGCTTGATAAGCTTATTACAGTTTTTTTTTCTATCTCCTCTCCTCCCATTCCCTCTTGCTACCTCTGATGTGTTTCAATCTCTTCATTCAACTCTGTTTCTATTCAGAAAGGGTGAGGGCTCCATGAGTATCCACAAAGCACAGCATATCAAGTAGATGTAAGAATGAGCAACTCCCCTTGTATTAAGGCTGGGCCAGACTATCCAGTATGAAGAATAGAATCCCAAGAGCCAGTCAAGGCATTTGCGTCAGCCTCTCTTCTCATTGTTAGGAGTCCTACATATAGACCAAACTATATCACTGTTGTCGATATGTAGAGAGCCTAAGACAGTCCTAGGCAGGCTCCCTGGTTGTTTTTTCTGACTTTCTAAATTCCTATGATCCAGGTTGGTTGTTTCTTTGGTTTTTCTTGCAATGTCCTTGCCACCTCTTGCTCATATAGTCCTTCCTCCCTGACTTCAGCAGAAATCCCTGAACCCAACTGAAGTTTGGGTGTTGGTCTCTGTATCTGGTTCCATCAGTTACACTATGAAGCCTCTTTGATGACAATTGTAGCAGTAACCAATCTGATCACATATCCATTATGGCTAGATTGCTTAGCTAGGATCCACAAATCTTAGTAGATTCCGTACAGTTGCCCTTGAATCAGGTTTCAAACTGACCCCAGAATGCCTCCTGTTTCCTGTTACCTACTTCATTATTCTTCCCTTTTATTTACTGCACAACCTAATCCCTCAAGTTCCTCTCTCCAGCTTGCCGCAGTCTAGTCAGGAGATTTCTTCTATTCACTCTTTTCAGCGAGACCTACAACCAGGATGACTGTTTCAAGTTCCATCCATTTGCCTTCAAATTTCCTGATGACTTTTTTTTTATCAGCTGAGTAATATGTTGTGTAAACGTTCTACATTTTCTTTATCTATATTTTGGTTGAGGGGCATTTAGCTCATTTCCAGGTTCTGGCTATTATGAATAAAGTGCTATGAACAGAGGTGAGCATATATCCTGGTTATTTTTTTTTTCCTTCACAGAGCCCCAATGGCTGTCAGCATTCAGGCAAAATGCTTAGTAACCCCAGGCATCAGCACTTCTGGGTCTCTCAGTCACATATGCACCATCAGCAGTCAGGCAAACTGCCTGATCAACCCAAAGCTTTAAGCCCTATTTACCTGCAGCATAGTCATGTAATCTAAGCATGATGTAGCTACATAAACCTTTGTGTACAGGCACTAGACGGCTTTTAAAAGCAGACATACCTGCCTTCTTTCTCTCACCACATTGTTTTCAGACAGGCCTGTGTACTACCCTCCTCCCCCGTCCCCTTCCAATCTATTAATAAAACTCTTAGAGAGGGTTTTATTTGGTATCTTTTAATTTGTTCTTGTACCTGGTAATATTGAAGAACCAAAGTTCCTCTATTTTGCCTTGGAAGAGTCTACTTATGTTTTTTTTTTAGCCATTTGGGCAAGACACTACTATTGCCTGGACTTCTTGATGTTATGTTGTATGAACTGGACTTGTAGGACCCACAGAGAAATGACTGCTGAAGTTGCCTAAAGAAGGTGAGACAGTCCTTTGGGGTTCCTGCTTTATAAAAGTGTCTGTCAGACACTCTGCATGACCCAGAAGAAAGTGACTGACAAGCTGCCAATATATGCAGAACTGTTTAATATTTCTTGCTTTTTGGAAATGTCTGCTGGTTACTATGGGCCTGTAGGCTGAAGATGGATGCCTGCAATGTTACAAGAGAACTCTGTGTGATGTTCAGGCAGTGAGATGTCTCTGTCAATTCTACTGTTTCTGAAGTTGCCTACAGTGCACTTCCTATTTACTTAGGTAATATTATATCCTGGAGTCATTGGTGGAGTTGAAGACTAGATAGTTATAATTTTCCTTAGTTATGATAAAAGACAAAGTAGATATAAATATTGTAACTGTAATTCATGCTTGATACCTGTTTTTTTAGATGTCATTTTACTATGCTAAAGTTCAAACCTTCCTTTTTATTTAAACAGAAAAGGGGAAATGGTGTGAGAAGTCCTTCTGTCTAGGTTTTGCTTCTATTGGCTAATGAATAAAGATGTTTTGGCCACTTCCTTAGCAGAATATGGCAAGGCAGGAGTTTCAAGCAGATAGAGGAGAGAGTTGGTGGAGTGAGTGAGGAGTCATGTAGCCCCACTGGAGAGAGACGCCAGACAGAACTTTACCCAGTAAACCACAGCCATGTGGTGATAGACAAATTAATGAAGATGGGTTAGTTTAGGATATAAGAGCTAGCTAAATATATGCTTAAGTTATTGGCCAAACAGTTTTGCAAATAATATGGTTTCTGTGTGATTATTTTGAGTCAGAGCAGTCAGGAAATGAACTAGTAACCTCTGCCAACAATCAATTGTATTCTGTTCCTGGCACTACTTCCAAAGTCTTAAAGTCAAGTCAGGATTCCCCAAGTTTCTGACTCTGGTTACAACAGGCCTACCCACTACTCTGTGATATTTTTTGTGACCATGATGTGAGGGATAGTTATAATCATATCCCATCTGCATACCCATCCTCATTTGGAGCTTTTGGACAGCCTTCTGAGCACAGGTAAGCTGAGGGGCCAAAGATATGCAATGTTGACTACTGATCTTGATGATGCAACAGGATCAAGAGACCTGACTTGCCCTCCCTGCCCCACTGTTTGGCATACTATGGCCAGCTAATCGGGACCCAATGGGCCCAGCTAGCAAGCTGTAAGCTCAGTCTGAAGCAATTAGTCAGGATAGAACTGATGCAGGAGTATATGGAGAATCAAGACTGGCTGCACATGTTTCTGTTCTCTTCAAGCTGCACTCAGTGGAAAACAAAACCTGAAAACAACACTTGCCCAGTTCTAGGAGGCTTCTCACACATGAGGCTTGTGCAACAGGCAGGGGCCATGCTTAATGGCAGCCTCCAAGGCTCCATTTGCAGCTGAAGACAGTGAGGACTCATTCTAAGACTTCACACTTCAGGTTCCCTGGGTATGGTAAGACTAGGATCATAAATAGAAAAGCCTCAGTCACTTTTGGGCACCATTTCCTCTATTGTTTAGGGTCTTAGCTGTGGTTATACTTGTGGATTACTGGGAATTTCTCTAGTGTCAGGTTTCTTTCTAGCTTCATAATGACTTCCTCTATAAAAACATCTCTTTTCTAGCTCTCATCTCCATCCTTCCTCCATCTCAGCTATTCTGTCCCGCTCAAGTTCTTCCCCACCTTCTCTCCTCCTCTTCCCCTTCTGCCCTCCCTTTTCCTCCATGCCCATGCTCCCGATTTTGTCAGGAGATCTTCTCTGTTTTCCCTTTCCAGGTGAATCTATATAAGTTTTTCTTAGGCTTCACCTCGTTAATTAGCTTCTCTATGGTTGTGGATTATAGGTTCATTATCCTTTGCTTTACAGCTAGTATCCACTTAGGAGTGAGTACATACTACGATCATATTTCTGGGTCTGGGTTGCCTAACTCAGGCTTTTTTTTTCTAGTTCCATCCATTTCCTTGCAGATTTAAAGATTTTCTTGTCAATTCCCCCCCNNCCACTGAGTCATACTCCATTGTGCAATGTACCTCCTTTTCTTTATTCATTCTTTGGTTGAGGGATATATAGGTTGTAGGTTTTCCAAGTTCTGGCTATTACAAATAATGCTGCTATGAACATTGTTGAACAAATGTCCTTGTAGTATGACTGAGATTCTTTGGGTATGCGCCCAAGAGTGATATTGCTGGGTCATGAAGTAGGCTGACCCCCAGTTTGCTGAGAAACTGCCACATTGATTTTCAGAGTGGCTGTGCAAGTTTGTATTCAGACCAGTCATGGAGGGGTGTTCCCCTTACTCCACATCTTCTCCAGCATAAGCTATCCTTGATGATTTTGATATTAGTCCTGCTGACTGGTGTAACATGTTATCTCAAAGTGGTTTTGGTTTAGATTTCCCTGATGGCTAAGGATGTTGAACATTTCCTTAATTGTCTTTAGGTCATTTGGGATTCTTCTACTGAGAATTCTCTGTTTAGGTCTGTACTCCATTTTTAAATTGGATTATTTGCAATTTTGATGTCAAATTTTGTAGCACTCCATGCCCGTCTGTGCTCTATGCACCACGATACAGTTCGTGAACTGGGCAAGGGGCTGGAGATTGAAACATCCAAAGACACACAGACAGACAGCAGATACATGGGTCATCCTGGAAACAGGAATGCTCCAAGAATGCCCCCTATATTGTGTTCAGGGGCAGTTTATATAGGGATAGCCACGCCCCAGCCAAATGCACCAAAAAGCCATTAGGAACTCCTGAGGGTCTTGTGTTCAGAGCAGCTGTAGGCACTCAGATCAGGGGGAAAAAATAAGTTATTTACAAGAAATTCAGGATCTGAAGGTTCACAGCTTCCCAACAAAATTTCAAGTGTTTTTATATATTTTTCAGATCAGTCCTCTGCCTGATATGGTGTTGGTGAAGATCTTTTCCCTTTCAGTAGGCTGCTCTTTTGTGTTATTAACTGTGTCCTTTGCTTTACAGAAGCTTCCCAGTTTCAGTAGGTTCGATTTATTTATTGCTTCTCTAAATGTTTGTGTTATCCTTAAAGTCCTGATCCACTTGCTTCTGGCTCCTGAATGCTAAGATTAAAAGCAAGAACCAAAATAGATAGTCTATGTAGTATGCTGTTTTTTGATTCACCTCAGCTACAACTGAACAAACTTTAGGGAACTTTTGCTTCACTGTCCATAACGTGCGAGTCTTGGAGAAATCTGGAAAATCAAGGCACAGGTCTTGCCGCATAGGATCAGCAAGAGTTCTTAGTAGCGATTAGCTCAGAAAATGTCTTCTGAATTTTTTTTCTTTTTTTAAATTTTATTTTTTTAAAGAAAACAACCTATCTTTTTAAAAAAAATATACACCACTCTAATTCTCTAGCACAAGCTGACATTCATAGAAACTTTCTTTCATAGGCGTTTGGAGTATTTGGATTATAGATACAAGATACCACAGTTATTATAGGACAGAAATTATATCCAGCTTATAACTGTGTGTTCTTGTTTGTGCTTGATGAGGTTACAGTAGGGCAGGAAGTGATGAGTTGTAAACTGCACTGAAAGGGAAACACAGGAGGTACAGAATAGGGAGTAGTACTGGATGGTGAGCAGTATTTGATTGGTGATTTGTACCAGGATAAAAATCCTGAAAGGGAGGCAGGCACTGCTGGTTGTTGTGCAATAGTGAATGGTGAGCAATACAGAAATGTGACCAGAACAAGGTGGGGAACTGTAGCAGATGGTGAGCAGTACTGAAAAGTGAACTCTATTGACATGGACTTCTAACTAATAAAGAGTATTGACCAGTGTGCATTACCTAATGTTGCGCAGTACTGAGTTATGAATATCTTTGAAAAGGAGGGACCAAAGTGGCATTGGGGGAGAAAAAAGAAAACAGATGGAGAGGGAAGCCATATTGTTGTACATACCTGTAATCTCAACTTTTGAGGGAGCAGGTCTTCATTTTCTTTCTTCACAGATTTAAAGTTCTTGTCATACAGGTCTTCCACTTTGGTTAAAATTACTCCAAGTAAAGTCTTCTGGGAATATTTGGGAATATTTCATTAGGATTAAGATACCAAAAGGGGCCAAAGTTGTATCTTAAGTTGGAAGCTGAACTAAGTAAGTTTTATAAGTCACCCATATGATACTACCTTGTCTGTTTGGCTGTTTTAGTGTTTTTTTTTGTTGTTGTTGTTGTTGTTTTATTTTATTTTTTTATTAAGAACAGATTGACTTTGACCTTACAGAATATACTTCTGCCTTCTGAGTGTTGTGAGTAAAGATGTACATGACCATATCTCCTGGAAATTGATACAAAATTATTAAGTGGTTATGGAAAGCAGCTGAGACTTCATATCCTGTCTCTTCCCAAAAGTGACAATGGGAGATTACTGAACATTTAGTACTAGTGATGAAGAGACTTCAGTAGCATATTGGACATGCCAAAACCATGGAATGACCCAAACTTTATAAATTAGCTAGGTTACAGCAGGTAACAGAATTGAAGAAGTGTATTTGTTCACTCTTTGAAGGCCAGAAGATCATATCTCCAATGTTAGATCCTGAGTTTTCTAAATTGTGGTGTTTTGATTTGATTTTAATGTAATTGTACCTTAGTTCTTTTTTTCTTATAATAAAAACATGTGCATAACTTAATTTTGATATTTTTAGGAACCCACATTTTAAAGACTTCTGAGATTTTGAAGAGTATTAATGTTTTTAATTATCTAAATAAAACAATTTATTCTGACTGGTCTGTGATTATGCAAATAGACCAGACTGTCATTGAAATTATCGGGAGTCACAAACTTGCCTCATGAGTGTTGGGATTAGAAGCTTGTTCCAAAACCAAATCCAAACACAAATAATATTAAAACAAAAATAAAATCCCTAGCTTGTGCATAAAAAGCCACATTTGTTCCTTCCTGTCTTGGAACTCTAGCCTTCCATTTAGTAATAAGTTTCAATATATCTCCATACCTTCATTGGGTACTCTTTTCTTTTTAATTTTATTAATAATTACAAAAATTTTACATATAAATCCCATTTTTTCTCCTTTCCCTTGTCTTCCCTTAAGATTACCTCCACCCTACATGGTACTCCTCAGATTTTCACTATTTCTATGGACTGTTTTAACCCTGGACATTATAAATCATAAATAGCATTCTCTTAGGTTATAATAAATCACTGCTTTAGAACTTAAATCCTAAGAAAAAAAACACCATTAATATAGGACACATTGAACACCACAATGATTGCAAGCTGTGTTCAGCTGTTAATATCCTTCATCCCAAGTAGAATATTAACTAGTCAAGAACGAGAACACAAGCTAAAAGTATAATATACAACCAAAAACATTTTAGAAAATAACATCTTTTTATTGGTGTATATCCTTTAATAAAATAAAATAAATATTAAATTAATTCAAACTATATTGGGACAGAGTATATATAAGAAATTAGTCATTTAAATTGACAATTGTAATAAAATGCCTAATAAATCAGAAAAGTATGCCATTTTTCTCACTGAATATAATCCAAAGCTCTTTCACATTGGATGCCTATGTGGAATTTACATGAGGTTGATTTGTAATTTTCATGCTGCCTGGTTTAAAGTCATATACTTAAAATGACACACACACACACATATATATATTACAATCTCTATTTTATTTATCACAATACCTTTAATGGGTAATTAGACACTTATTTTCCTCTTTATTTTTAATTTTGAAGAGAACATGTCGCTTGACAAGTAGCTGTTTAGCAATAGTTTAAAAGTTGATATTGTTAATTTAGACATGGTGTTATGTATGGAAAGGTTTTTTTTTTGTTTTGGGTGACTTTACATTCAACAAGTAAACAAAACATCGTTTACTGAGTAGGATACTTTAAGACATGTGCACCTTCATCTGTCCATAAGCCTTAGAATGAGTGTAGCAAATCTAACCATTACATGAAGGCGAAAAATAAATTAAACTCAAATTATACACAGAATTCATATAATTACCTCACAGAGATGTAGGAGACCAGTATCATGGAAAAGCTGGGACTATTAAAATGACCAGATGGATTGTGGAATATTATTTGATGCTATATATACTTTATGATTTAAATATAGTACCTCTTTCTTAAAATTGAATAATGACCATGCATATTTAACCTAAGATCATTATTAAATTATTTACTAAAGTGTATGAAATACAATACTAAATATTGGTTATTAATGTTCAGGATGGAGAACATTTCCTACTGTCAGTGTCAGGCATTACTATTAGTAGCTGTTGAAGCCATTTCATTGATGTATTAATTATTTGTTTGCAGCAATAGAAGTGACTCAAATTTCCAAAACATTACTTAAAAATTACTACTTGATAAATGAAGTAGAAATTCATCCATTTTTTAAAATTATATATACATATGTGTATATAAGATAAATAGATATAAGTTAGATATAGTTATAGATTAGAAATAGTGATAGGTAGATAGATCAATAAGTAGATAAGTAGATAGGTAGATAGATGATAGATAGATAGATAGATAGATAGATAGATAGATANTAGATAGATAGATAGATAGATAGATAGATAGATAGATAGATAGACAGATAGATAGACAGATAGAGCAATGTGAATACCTTTTTGGCTGAATGAAAACAATGACAAGAAGCCAAGATTCACAGAATATTTTTGATGACTCAGTCTTTGAAAATTCATTTTCTTCTTTTGCATTCATTATAATTAAAACATGCTCATGGCTTTCCAGTCTGGGAAAGCTTGAGTCTAAATAAAATCAACTGATTTACAGAAAGTCACACCTTGGTGACACTACCCATCACAACTGACATCTTGAATACAATAATTGTATGCACAATTAAATAAGTGAGACTGGACTTCATAGCAAACAAATTAGGTTGGTTCAACTTCTTTGTCCTTTTTTAAATTTTTTAGTACTACAGTAATCCTAGACTTTGATAAGTAGGGGGACTTATTCTTTAAAATCCAGGTATAAAGAACAAAATGAGAAGCTGAAGTAGGAAACAACTATGCTCCTCTTTGAATTCCATATTCAAAATTAACAATGGAGAACACTCTGCCATCAGTGGTGGTATGTCTCTTAAAGCTTGGCTTTAAGCTCCAACAGATAAAGGCCTTATTTTATTTTATTTTCAGGTACAGGCATTCCATGAAAATTACTTTTTGTACTTATGGAAAAGCATGGAATGTATCCAAACGATCTGTAAAGACTTTTCCATTTTCTTTAATAAATGATTTCATACGGCAATTCAAGAGTCAGCTATTTCCTCTGAGTTAAAAAGAAAAAGGCGTTTCAGAAGTTTGCAATGAATCATCTCTTGTAAAAGAACAACTAATTTCATTTTTCACAGTTCTCTTTAGCTGTGCAACTAAAATTGCCTTGTGTAAATTAGTATGGGATTTTTGCAGGGAGAGAAACAGCTTGAGGTTGAAGAAAGCCTCCAACACTTTTTTCTTATCAGCAATATGCTTTTCTGTTTGTGATCACAAGTTTTCCTCCTGTCTTGTTTGTTTTAACTGAAAATTCCTGCTGTTTTTCCACACAGAGAGCTATTACTGCATCCCCTTGGGCTCCAGTACTCAACACTGTGACATACACATGTTTCTGTGCCCTTCGTGGTGATTTAGACTTAAGTGAGTTTATTCGTTTGTTTTCCCTAAAGCCCTGCAAACAAATGTGTTGGGCTTTTAAATGTATAATTAGCATCTTTTTAAAAATACCAAGTAATGTGAGAAAACAAAATGATATTTTAATTATGTATCAAAGAATTTGTTATTATTAAGTGCAAATTCAATGTGCTTTTATTTTAGTAACTGCTATTTTGTGATCAGAGGTTCCACAATTTATACCTTAAATCAGGATTATATATAAAAGATGTACTAAGTAAATATGCATCTTAAGTGTTGAAATATATTATGAATGTATTTTCATTTCAAATAGCAAGGTAATTTTCTTGAAACATAACTCATAAATATACAAATACATATTTAAAATCTGAAAGGACTTCCTTTTTAACAAAGTAAATATTGTGTGTCCATATGTCTTATGAACTTAAGCACTGTAAGTGAACTTCAAAATTCTTTTTAAAAATAACGTTTTCTTACATATATAATGACAAATATTATACTATTACTAGACAATATAAAAACTAAGAATATTAGAATGTATTTTTATTTAAATATTAACAGATGCCTATAAACTTGTATTTTAAGATGAAAGAAGTGTTTTTAAAAATTAAATGATTTGCTAAATTGTACTCTGTAGGTATGGTTGTTTATTAACACAACATTACACAAAATATTACTTTTTGGGTTCCCTTTTATTTTTAGGGTGCTCAATTAAATATGAAATCTATATAAAAATCTACCATGATTGAACTCAATTGTTAGCTATTTTCATTTTGTACAATCTACAATTTTTGATGCTTTTTTATGATTTATAATATGATTATAAATAAAATGATTAGTTCATATTGCTTTATTGATATATAATGGTGTTCTGATAACAATAGCCACATTCAAATGTTCATTAAATTCTATTTCTGAAGAAAATGAAGCTCTTGTTTGAAAAGTAACTTTGAGTTATAAAAACTACACATATATGTGGTTCTAAGATTTCAGGGTAAACAATATTTCCTTGTCAGGAAGTGTCAGGACATAGAGATTATCATAGGGTTTTGGTGGATAAACTGAGAAATGTAGATGCTAGGGATGAGCAAATTCTACCTAAAAGTTGTTTCTGCTTCATGAAGTTATTACACTTTCATGATTACAGATTACATAGGGTCAGTACTATTTGTCATGTAAGCTTGTACATCAGTTTTAAGAATTTTACCTCATAAACAAAGACAGCATACTGTGTGTGTTTTCAAAACACATTTTATTTGAATGAAGCTGGAATTTGACTTGTTTGCTGAAGCTAGAAACTATACTCTGGAGCAAATCTGGCCCACTTTCTATTTTTTGGAAAGAAGTTTTACAGGAACACAGGCTGTGGTTATTCATGTCTGTTCTGTTTGTGTTTGTTTTCGGCTGGAAAATATGTACTTGAGAATATGTACTAGAGACTATTAAAATGGAAATGTTTACTATGTTACCCTCTACAAAAAAATCGTTTTTGAGTCCCATTGTAAACAAATGAAAGAAGGGAATGTTTCTGCCTCAATGTAGAAAGTACTGGTCTTTTTTAAAAATCTTGCTGGCTTTAGTGAAAATAACACTTATATTCAAATATGCTTATAGATAGGGACAGACTTCCAAGGTAGAAAAATAAATAACATTTTTAAGCTTTATGTGTAGCAATTTTAATAATTTGAATAAATAAAATTCTCATTATTATAGTTTTCCTTGCCCTTAATATAATTTTGATCATACCTTTTTTAAAAGAAAAATCGTTCATTTGTAATTCCTATCACAGAATATCTTATATACTTGTTTTTTTTTTAATTTTCATGGAAACTGTCTGAATATTGATATCTGACATGATTGATAACAATTTTATACAACAAAAGAACTTCTGGAGGCATTACCATTCCTGACTTCAAACTCTATTACAGATCTACAGAAATGAAAACAGCTTGGTATTGGCATAAAAACAGAGAAGTCGACCAATGGAA
>LOEQ01005575.1:202116-212669 GCA_001685075.1 Bramus lutescens | reverse complement strand
TGGATAAAGAAAGTGTGGAATATATATGCATTAGAGTACTACTCAGTGGTAAAAAACAATGACATATTGAAATTTCCATGTAAATGGATACAAACAGAAAACACTATCCTGAGTGAGTTAACCCAGACCCCAAAAAATGAATATGGTATGTACTCACTCATTAGTGGATTCTAGCCATATATAAAGGACATTGAGCCTATAATTCAGGATCCTAGAGAAGCTAAATAAGAAGGTGAACAAGCAGAAAACCATATAGTTATCCTCCTGGATATTGGAAGTAGATAAGATTGCCAGGAAAACAGAAGAACAAAGCATAATAACATTAGCATTTCAGGTGTAGGGTAAAAAAAAATCAGTCAATAAAATCCAAATCTAAATATAGCTTGTTAAATATAATTACAGATCAAGAATAATAGGTGAGAAGGGAAACTTATTGAATAAGGTGGTTAATGAATTATTGGTTCAGTTAATACAGTGAATTTTATTTCACTTTTTAAATAGATATTCTTTTACATATGCAATGAGACACTTCGGAATAATTTTATCAATTCATATTTATGGTGTGAAAGATAGGAGGTACTTCTAGTATTCAAATGCAAAAATAGAAGAGCCAGGTTGAACTGAGAAACAGGATTGAAGCATAAACATATTCAAGTTGTTGGAGCAGATTCCTCTCTTTGAGAAAACAGTAATGGGGGAGACACCATTTTAGATATATTCAGGTTGGGAAGAAGATAAAAATACATTTGTAATAAAAATGCAGTTCATTAATTTGAAAGCAAAACGATGGAACTGGAAAAAATAATCTTGAGTGAGTCACAGTCAGAAAGACAGAGACAGTAGATACTCACTAGTAAGTAGATGCTAAACATAAAGCAAAGGATAGCCAGGCTACAATATACACCTATAGAAAAACTAGGTAAAAGGGAGGATGCTAAGAAGGACAACATGGAGAGACCCAGACAGGGGAAATATTTAAGATCTCCTGTAATAAATTGGGAGGAGAGTGTCAGGGAGGGGATGGGGGAGGGGAACATGAGGGTTACCCATAGCCCAGTTGTGGGAGAGACAGAGAGGGAAAGCAATGGAAGAGATATCTTGATAGAGGGAGCCATTGTGGTGTTAGGGAGAAAGCTGGTGCTGGGGAAGTACCTAGGAATTGACAAAATTGATGCCAGTTAACTCAAGAAATAGTGGAGAGGGTGCCTGTAATGGCCTGACCTTATAATCAGATTAGTGATTATCCTAATTGTCATCACAGAACCTATATCCAGTAATGATGGAAGCAGATGCAATGATCTGTGTTGATTTCCTGGAATTATTTGAAGAGCAGGAGCAGGGATCATATGAGCAAGAGAGTTCAAGATCATTACTGGGAAAACCACTGATAGATGAGATGGGATAATGCATAGACTAGTGTGAGCTTATTCACACTAACAATAAAAGTGATTAATAATGAGATGATGTGTGAGCTATTAATTCTAGACAATTTACATTGGTATAGTTCCTTGAATATTGATACAAATTCAAATTATATTTGTTATATTGAATATGCTCCTATTTCTGTGTACAATACTTATGAACCTATGAAAAATTATTTTGTCATATTGTATTCATACATATTTTGTACATTGATGCAAATTTAGGATATATTTATCATATTTCACTAAACATTTCTACCTCTGATAAAGATATTTATATATATTGTTTACATTTTGAGCTCATTTTACTTATTTGCTGCTTATTTCTTTAAAGGTTGTTTAATTTTTTAATATGAAGATTCAGTCTTTTATCTATATAAGTATTAAGAATTGCAGGTCAATAGTCATTCATGATTATGATACTTATAGTTAGGCTAGTTAGGTTCTTTAGATGCATATATATTGTATTGTACATATATGTAGGTAATCTTCAAACACTTCAGAAAACAGTAGAATATGACATTTAAATAACATAGGATTCTGTTGTCATGAGATACAGTTGCTCAGGGCAGCACCGATCTATTCCTGAGAGAATGCTGGACAGAGAAGACACTCTATTTGGAGCTTGTATACTTCTTGGCAAAGAATTACCTTTGGTCAAAGAACTGCCCCTGTCTCAACTACTGACAAAATGCTTGGTGTCCAACTTGGATAAGTAGGATATAAGAAAAAAGACTGTGAAACTTTGCCAAGAAAGGATAAGACAGTTTTAAAAAATTTTCTGCCTCTGAAAATGGTCCGTCAGATACTCTTATCGTTAGCCAAATTCGTTTGCTCCAATGTTGCAAATGAGACTTAGGTAGCTGGTTGTCTCTGTCATTTCTTGTACCTTTTAGAAGTTGCCTAATTTCATTTCCTGTTTACTCAGGTAATATTATTTCTTGTTTTAGGTCTTTGATAGGGTTGAAGACTAGATAGTTATAGTTACTTTCCTCTCATGAATTTGACAAGCCATATTTAATATAAGACAGACTCCTTAGGAAAGGATGATTATTGAAAGATTAAGCATGTGTTTCTTGTTTGATGTTGTTCATGCTAGTTGTAATCATAATTTTTATGTATGTTTTTGTCTCTTCTTTTCCCTGGACAATACTTGATATTTGTTCTTATTGTATATAGTTTTGTATTAGGCTTAGAAAACCTCTTATTAAAAAGGGGGGAGGTGTTGTGGAAACTCCTTCAGCCAATATCCATTAGGACACCAGCCCACATTGGGCATGTCTCATGTATTATAATCTCAGAGGAAAAGCCTTAACAGCTGTCTTTTCTGCTGAAATCAGTTCCAGTTCCCAGCATACACAGAGAACTGCAGACTGCTACCCTTACTATGAGTTTATCCCCAAATAAACCTTTGTTATAGTCCAATCAAGACTATACTTTTAATCCCTGCACTTAGGAGGCAGAGGCAGGAAGATCTCAGTGAATTCAAGGCCAGCCTGATATACAAAGTGAGTTCCAGGAGAGGCTTCAAAAGCTATAGAGAAACCCTATCTTAAAACAAACAAACAAAATATTCTCAAAATAAAAAATGTATGGTCTTTTTGCATGAAAATCCAAAGCTAATTCATATGGAAAATAAGATTTAATCAATTTTGGGGCTGCAGTATATTCTGTTGTAGATAGCAACAGTTATGGAAGGGATGAAAACCAAATAAATAAATAAATACTTGTTCTTGATTACAAATATTTCTTAGGCATAACTTGACTGTTTCACTCAGCAATATTTCAGACAGTCTGATTCAATTACATAATTAATCCATATGTAAGTGCTTAGTAGTTCTTCTTTGGAATTTCATTTTAAATACTAACTGGTCAGAATTAAGCTGGAGCACACCTCAGCAATCATCACTTGGACAACTCAGATATCAGTTTTGTTTAAATCACATATTTCTTGTCATTTATTGTAAGAGTTCTTATTCTACACTAAAGAATCTTGTAACAAAGTTTTTATTTCTAAATGTGTCTCTAATAAAAAGTTCTCATACACAAGGACATTCAGTTCATCATTGTTGTTATTAATGTAATTTTCACAGTTCTTCTATACACATTTATTCATGTGAAATTAACTACATCTTTTAAAATACTAACAAAAATAGTATTTATCAAAATTATTTTGTTTTATAATGCCTCATATATGAAATTCTCAAGTGTCTTGTTTCTTAGGTAAAACTGCTAACATAATATTTCTTTAAATTTTCTTCAGTCATTGACATTCTCTCTTTAATTTATATAAGTTTTATTTTTTTACATTGCTGGCAACTTCAGTGAATATTTTCATACTATTTTTTCCTAAAAAGATTGCAGCAACAGGAAAGTCATGCTTATTTCAGACTCCTTACTTGTCAATGTGTGCCCTTCTCTGTCTCATTTGTCACAGTTTGAAAGATTTTGTCACAGAGGGCACAGTCTTACTTTTTCACAAAATGCAGATAATGAGCCCTTGTCTTATGTCATTTAATGTTGCAGAACAGCCTAAAGTCAATCTCATTGCGTTTTGCCTCTCTCTTCTTAACTGCAGTTTAAATTCTTTTTTAATTTATAGAAAATCACTATACATTTTTTACAATTTTATTTACAACACTCTTCCAGTTATTACTATTTTGATTTGTTTTGACATAGTGTATATTTTTCTAAAGAACTTATTCTGTAGTTTGTATTTTTCCTTTTCATCACAGTGAGTTTTATTTAGTTAGACCTCCTAACACCCTCCTCATCCATCTCCTGTTTTCCAAACTTTGATTTGTTTATCAGATCCATATTGAGGTTTAAGACTGACAATCATGCCTGCTCTTTCTTGTTGCTGCCTATCATATTAGATTTTGATTTGCCATGTGCTTTTCCTTCCAAATAACTCCTAACAGTACACACCAAATTTGAACTTCTTGAATGAATGCACTTGGTTTCTATTGTAATTAAAAAAAANAGAGAGAGAGAGAGAGAGAGAGAGAGAAAGCAGGAAAAGTGGAGGTGGGCAGGACCCTTTTTAAATGGAACTCAGTGAATGTGCACAGGAGGTACTCTTAGCGGCTTGAGCTGAGGACGTATCCAAAAGAACCCCAAGAACAGGATAGTACAAATAACTGAAAATGAATATTTCCCCCTTTTAATTTATTATAAAATGTGAGGAGTTCGAAAGGAATAGAAGATGAGGCAGGGTTCATGAAGATGTGTTCTCAAGACTGCTTCTTGATGACCTGGAGGGCATCATTCTTCTATAGGGGACCTGGGAAAGCTGGGTGCTGGCCACTTTTTGGAGTAACTGGCTGCTTGCCTTCACTATCCAGGCTCTGTTGAATCTGGCAAAATGCTGTTGGAGATGGATCCAATTTGACTGCCTAGGGTTTAAAGCGCCTGATCCTTTCCTCATCACCAAAGCAACACCTCGACATGTTTGATAGTTTCATTCCTCCAGCTCTATGGCCAAAAGCTGGTAGTCCTGTAACAATAACTGATTTGCAATGCTCAGTGGGTCTCCAAAAAATCCCAGTGGGAGCAAGGATGTATAAACGATGACAGTGTTCCAATGAATGAAAAAAGAAGTAAAACTCGAGAGTCTGCAAGACCCAGCATCCCAGAAATTCAGAGAGGGTCAATTTAGAGACATGCACAGCTGTTTTGTATTTCACCAAACTTACTGAACAGGATCCAAGGGCTCTCAGTCTGAGAGAGAAAAACCAGAATGTGAAGTGAGGACTGTGCTCAAGAAAGAAAGCTTCACATCAAGGGTGATGGTCAGAGGAGGATAGTCCCTACGGAGACCAGGTTGCCAATACTGAAAAGGCGAGGCTGCTCGTGAACTGGAAATCAATTTGTTGCAGGTGAAAGAGAGCAGATCGATTGAGAGTGGAGCAGGTGGGTAGGGTCCCAGCATGAAGTGATTACCTTCTGGTGGCCTCTGCCACTAAGCAAATGTGCTGTATCAAGAGAATTAGTTTATAAGAGGTTTATTTGGCGAGGGGAAAAGCGGAAGAGTGAAAGGGTAATACCTCCTTCATTCTATCAGGACAGGGCCATAGGGCAAAGCCCGAATGACTCAAGGGTTTGAGAAAGACCCAGTGAGTTATCACGCAAAGGGTGGGGGCCAATGCTTCTGAGACTGATAGAGCCATTGTTGCCTGGTACCAGGACTTAATGAAGCCAAAAGGCTAAAAATCACACTTGAGGGATGAGTCCTCACTTGGGAAATAGCCAGAGGTGGGAAAAGGGATAGAATCATCTATCTTGCAGGTTTTGGATGGAGGGACTCAGCTCTGGGTAGAAGTAAGGCTGTCCTTTGTGAGCTGAGTTCCAGGATTCTGGCATGCCTCACACTGCCTGTAGAAAAGAGGATGCACCAGGAGAGCCTTACCCAGTCAGGAAACCAATGTGGTAATTAAAGAAAGAAAATGGCACATGATAGATGCCACATGACAGAATTCACAGACAGTGATGATGATGATGATGATGATGATGATGATGATGATGATGATGATGATGATGATGGTAGAGTAAAAGGGGAAAGGGGGGTGGGGGACAGTCTCCGAGGAGAGGAGCATCGGAAGAGAAAAAAAGAGGCAGAGAGGCAGAGACCGAGAGAGCGAAAGAGAGAGAGAGAGAAAGAGGGAGGGGTAGAGGGAGAGAAAGGAAAAGACAGAACAGAGAGAGAGAGATGGGAAGTAGGACCGGGCATTGTAAAGGAGAACGTGGTAAATGTGCAGAGGAGATGCTCTTAATGGCTACAGCTGAGGATGCAGCCTGTCAGAATTCCAAGGGCTGGCCAGCACAGTTGCCTGAATACTAACTAACACTTTAAATTTCTTTTATTTCTCCATCTTTTTTCCCAAATTTTAACACTTTATTTTTTAACAAATCAGAATGAGGCTTTTCTCGTGATATAAATAGTTTCAGATAGAATGTTGATAACTGAATGAATAGCTATTGCATGAATTTCTACTCCACGGACCTGAAGAAACTCTTCCATGACTGGAGAATTTCCTCTTTCTCTTCCACAATAAGTCTAATCTTTCTCTCATATAATAAAGAATTGTTTCTCTCAGTTCTTTAGCAGAGTGGCATCACTTTCTCCTTATATTTCTTGTTCCCTTTCAATGTGCTGCTTTCTGATCATGAAACATTTTACTGTTTTGCAGAATATTTTTGTAAGTATGAGATTTCTCTGTATATCTAGCTATTAATATGTTTAAAATTTATGCTTGTGAATACAATTTCTTTTTCAAAAAGATGAAAATATAAATAGAAGTAACACAAAAGCTAATTAAAATGGCTATATGAAGCCTGAAGAAAATACATCAATCCTTGCAATATTTTTTTTTAAAAACTAGTACTTTGAATTAATCATGTATAATCACTTTGTTGTTTTCTGTTTGAGAACTGGGACTACCATAGCCCTCACTTGCCTCTGTATCACTCTGACTAAAGATATTTCTGACCTTCCGATTCTCCTCCTTCACCCTCAAAGGACCAGGCTTGTACCACCAAACCTCAAATTGCTAAGCAAGCTCTCCACTGATTATCAATTATCTTCAAACCTCAAACGTCTGTATTTCACAAGGATATTCTGATTGAATTCACCATTTAAATGATATGCCAAGATTGTTGTATGTTAAATTCGCAGTGACATAAAAAATGTTCTAAGTCCAATAGCTGGGTTTAGGAATGTGTTGAGGAAATGCAATTTATCTGAAGTTGGAAATTAGGACTTTGCCCACAGGAGACAGAAATCTCCAAACTATTTTTGAGAAATAAAATAATTTTTGGTTAAATTCTACCAAGGATATAAAACAGGTATTGAATATTAGGGACACATTATTAGTGTAAAATTTACCTACAATGATCTTAACAGTTATGTCTACTTATGTAACCAGATTTTAAATTAAATAAGCATCTAATAGGTTTCTAATCAAGAGAAAATCTGAATGACTATTTCATATCCAAAATATAATAAATAGGTCAGCTTTTATGGTAGTTCCATGGACAAAATAGTCGTAAGTGTAACACAGTGCAGCTAATAGGCATTTTTAAGAAATTAGCTATGTAATAATATTTTCATACTTATTTTGACATTAAGCTCTAGGCAGTGGGGTTTATTATACTGATCCCAATACAGAAGAAGATAACAAAGGCCAGAAAATACAATGCAGACCAAAGTAACATTGTTGTAGCATACACAGCTACACTGAGAATTCAGCTTAATACAGAACACATATGTTATCTACTTTTACATGTTTAATTACTCCTTGTTCACTGGTCCACATAATTAGTCATTTCCTTGGCATGAATTACAATTATTCATCATTCTCAGTTTTTAAAAGATGTTATTTGCTTGAAGAGTCCTCCTTTTTTGTTAGGGGTAAAAAATTAGTAAGTGAATTATCAGTCAAAATAGAGTAAATTCAGAATTTAAATTATTATGAGAAACTACTCAAGTAAAACAAATGTAATTTTTTCTCACCCTATTCCATATAAAATTGAAATGATAAGACTAATAAGGAATTATATATATTAACAGTATCCTCCCTCATATATTGATCTAAATTTCTCTGTTTAATTTCCTTTTAATGTATATGATATTTTATTATAATATCTGACATGCAGATTGAAATTTTGATGTGTACTTATTTATGTACTTTATTTCTGACTTAAGAGAAATAGTTATATTTCTGCTTCTTCCTGAAACATAAGTGAATCTGTAAATGATATGTCTTTAAATTGGTGTAAACTACACAATTCAGCACTCAATTTGACCATTTTCTCAATATATTGTGTTTGTCTTTTTTATCTCAGAGTAATATCAATAGTACATCATGTATGGTGCAAAATTGATCAGAGCTCACAAAGTGATGTATACTGTATAAAAATGTCCTCTCAAGATCAAATGTTGTATGTTATTTTCTTTGTGTTCTGACAAATAAAATTTGTTTGGATACCAGAGGGCAAAGCAAGTCAATTATTAGTTAAACATCTACTTAGCAATTGTGGCTCATACCTTAATCCCAGCACTTGGGAGGTAGAATCAGGAAGTGATAAGATGGGGTGTCCACATGATTTCTGGTCCCATTCAGACTGAGGAACAGAGAGGAACAAATCAAATGGAGGCTGCTCTCAGTCTTTTGATCTTCCAGGATTTTACCAAGATATCTGACCCCTGACTTTTATTGACAAGACTAATTAGGACCACTTTTTAATAAAGACTAATAAAATGATAAAAATTATAAGGTAAAATTTTATAAGAATATTTAATAGCATACAGACAAGTCAGTATAAATTTCTGACAAATAATTTTATAAAATATTTATTTCAATACACTATGAATGCTTTAACAAAATTTATGAAAATGTGTAGTACTCACAGTGAGTTGTTTACCACCTGTCATTAGTAGGTGACAATCTTGTGAAATGGTATGATATAGGTAGGAGAATATTTATCTGTGTTCCTGGGAGATTATAGCTATGGTAGCAACTATGACAGTGAGGCCCCTAATACAAGAGCACCCACACATTTAAAAGAAATAAAAACTAAAACTTATATCACACATCAAACCCCATGAACTAATAAGAGAAGACTTCAAGACTCCACTCTTGCCAATGGACAGGTAAACCATGCAGAAACTCAACAGAGAAATAAGAGAACTAACAGATGTCATGAATCAAATAGACTTAACAGACATATATAGCACATTCCAACCAAACACAAAATAATTTAACTTCTTCCCAGCACCACCTCATGACCTTCTCTAAAATTGATCACATACTCATCAACAAAGGAAAAATTCACAGATATTAAAAAAAATTGTTCCCTGTGTTTTATCAGATCACCATGGATTAAAGTTAGAATCTAACAACAATAATACTTTCAGAAAGCCTACAAACTCATGGAAATTTAGCAGTGAACTGCTGAACCACCCCTAGGTCAATGAAGAAATAAGGAAAGAAATAAAGACTTCCTAGAATTCAATGAAAATGAAGGCATATCATATCCAAACCTATGAGAAACTATGAAAGCAGTGCTGAGAAAAGTTCAAAGCCCTAAGGGCCCATATTTAAAAAAAAAAGTGGAAAAAGCTCACATTAGAGATTTAAAAGCACACCTGAAAGCTCTGTAACAAAAAGAAGCAGGCTCACCCAGGATGATTACAAGACAGGAAATAATAAAATTGAGGATGGAAATCAACAAAAGAGAAACAAAGAAAACAATACAAAGAATCAATGAAACAAAGATCTGATTCTTTGAGAAAATCAACAACATTAACAAACCCTTAGACAAACTAATCAAAAGGTTGAGAAAGAACATTCAAATTAACAAAATCATAAATGAAAACAGACACTGAGGAAACACAGAGAATCATTACACCATACTACAAAAACCTGTACTCCACAAAATGTAAAGAAATGGAAAATTTTTAGATAGATATCATACACCAAAATTAAATAAGACCAAGCAAACAATTTAAATAAACCTATAAACTGCAAGGAAATAGAAGCTGTCATCAATAATTGGATATTAATCCACACACCTATGAACAACTGATTTTTGATAAAGAAGCTAAAATTATACAGTGGAAAAGAGAAAGCATTTTCTACAAATGGTGTTGGCATAACTGGATGTCAACATGTAGACAATGCAAATGGATTCATATCTATCCCTATGCATGAAACTCAAGTCCAAGTGGATTAAAAACCTCTATATAAACCCAACCACATTGAACATGATAGATGAGAAAATGTGAAGTAGTCTTAAATGCATGGGCACAGGAGACCACTTCCGAAATATAACCTCAGTAGCGCAGACACTGAGGGTAACAATAGATAAAAGGGACCTCTTGAAACTGAAAAGCTTCTGTCAATAAGACAAAAGGCAGCCTACATAGTGCAAAAAGTTCTTCACCAACCCCACATCAGACAAAGGACTCATCTCTAAAATATATTAAAAGCCTCAAGAAATTAGACATCAAAATTGTAAATAACCCAATTTAAAATGGTGTACAGAACTAAACTCAAATGGCCAAAAGACACATAGGAATTGTTCATTATCCTTAGCCATCAGGAAAATGCAAATCAAAAAAAAAAAAAAACC
>LOEQ01005575.1:182321-194958 GCA_001685075.1 Bramus lutescens | reverse complement strand
TATATATATATATATACACACACACACACATGCACACATACATATACCATACACAAGCAAACATAATACACACATACATACATTTCAAGAAAAATATTTTTTTTGGTACAGCATGAATCTCCCCAATACCTTCATAACCTTCTTTAAATGCCTATACTACACAAAACAACTTTTTAGATAGTCTTGTGTGGTGATATTTTGCTTGTGCTCTACAGATAAAGCCTGACTGAAGATAAGAGGACAGATCTAGTCACTAGATAGCCATAGAGTTTGGAAGATCTGTATAGACAGACAGAAAGTGATATGACTGGGCAGAGAGATGAAAATAAGATGAGAGGAAACAGGAGCTCAGTCCCTTTTCAGTCTGAGGATTTCGTAGAGACAAGAGGTGAATGAATCTTGCTCCTTTGTATCTCTGATTTTTCTACATTAATCCCACTATCTGACTGTGTTTTTACTATTAAAACCAATTAGAACTCATGCTGTAGTTTGTTAATTATAAGGCCTCAGAATGTGGTACTCCATTTATACCTCTGTGAAGATTACTTGTAAAGTATATGCAAGACTCTAGGTATAGTAATCCTATACTATACTAACTAATATTTAAGTACTAACAAATAATTAAGATATGAGGTTAGAGCCACAAGCTACTAACTGGCTTCTAGGATATCATGATGAATTTCCAAAAAGCATAGAAATTATTAACATTTCCAGAAAGAGATGATTGAACATTAATTAAGTGTATAATTATTCCCCAATCTGATTAAAAGGGAATCCTAATTTTGTCTCTCTCTCTCTCTCTCTCTCTACTATTGCTAGGAATCATTGATGGGTTCATCTTTGTGGATTTTGTTCTTGGGAAATTCTGTAGCACCAAATTTCTTCTTCATACCACAATGGCTCTTGCTATTAAGATTTCTCATTCATTGCTCCCTAACTCCATCCCTCTCCCCCATCTTCCATTCCATTCCCTCAATGGTCTCAAGTCCCATCCACTCCCCTTTACTGCCCTCATCCTTGCCCATAGTTTACCCAAGAAATCTCATCTAATTCTCCTTCCCTGGGTGATCCATGTGTCCCTCTTAGAGTTTCCTTGTTACCAGGGATTCTACTGAACAGATGCAGGATGGAATAATGAACAAGGGAGAGGTCAAGATCATAATGGAGAAATCTATAGAGATAGCTGAACCAAGCTCATGGAAATTCAGGAACACTAGACTGAGAGTTGTGGGACCTAACTAACACTTCTATACATGAGACACAGTGCTAAAGTTTGTACTATCTGAGGGGCCCAGAGCAGTAGGACCAGGATCTATCCCTGGTGCATGAGCTAGCTTTTTGGAGCCAATTATCTACAGTGGAATGCCATGCTTAGCCTTAATGCAGGGTGGAGGGACTTCATCATGCGGCAACTTAATGTGCTATATTTTGTTGACTTCCTATGGTAGCCCATACCCATTGGAAGCAGAGGATGGGGGTATGCCAGGAAGGAGAGAGAGTGAGGAGGAATGTGGTTGAAATGTAAAATGAAATTAAAAAAAATAAATTAAAATTAGAAAAGACAAAAGAGTAAAATTATTGCATCAAGAAATATACATTGAGATTCTATACTGATGATTCTGACACAACATAGAAGAAATGTAGTAGAATGTTATATTTAATTAAACTTTTATTTTACTGGAGCATAGACGTGGTGGAAAAAGAATGTCAAAAGAGATAAAAATATACTAATACAATAATGATATTTTCACTAATTTTTAATATAGTACACTTGTTCAAAAATTAGTTTTAGAATTTTAGAACTACAGACTGAGAAAAGATTCTATATAAAGGAAAATATTCAGAGATTTGATTCAAATCGTGGTCAGGAAAACAAATTATGAGAGAAATGTTTATTTGAGCATATAAATATGATTATAGTCCACAGGAGAATGACTAGATTTAGATGATTGACAATAATGTCAACACAGGTGGATTAACATCAATTCATATAAAATTTAACATTGATGAATGTAGAATACTTTAAAGTATTGATCACTTAGATAAGTTGAAAATAAAGATATTTTATTAGACAATTGTATTTAACTATTTTTTTATTGCTTAAAACAATGAAAATATGTCTCCAGAAAATGTTTGGAAAGGAATGATTATAACAGATACACTCAGATAAAAGCAGAAATAATATGCATTTCCATAAAGATAAGAAAGGTATCACATATTATTTTACATATATTATTAGAAATTATTTTGTTATAAATGACTTAACTGCTGATATATAGTGTAGCAATCCAAGAAATAATACACAAGAGAAAACTTTTTCTGATTTTTCAATAGCAAGATTTAAAAAACTAGGCATGACACCTTTACGATAGCAGAATGTTCTGCAATGGCTGACTTTGTGTTTCTTTGGGACTTTCTCTTTTAGAACACAAATAAATTTTCATAGTAAATGGGCATGGTTTTGTACTCACAAAGGATTTATATACAGACATTTAACATAATGTCTACTTAATTTAATATATATGCATATATAATGTATTATATAATTTACACAGACAATATTGTTTCTATACTCGATTATTTTTAAATTAATATGTTCATAACTGTTAAATTCTGGCTATGAGGTTTGCAATTCCATGTTTTCCTGGTCTAGGTTTATAGCTGAGAGACAATGTTACCCCTTTTATAAGTTTCTCATGCTGGTCTCACATTACTCTTACACTAAAATGCCTTTACTTTGCATTTTTAAAAATGTTCAGTTGAAATTGAATTTCTGTTTGGAGGGTGACCTGTACTTCTTTATTTTGGGTGTCGTGGTTTATTATTGTGTGATATATACTGGTCTACACCAATTATTTTACATCATCCAAAGATGACAAACAAACGAAATCTAATCAGAGCCCTTCCGAAATTAAAACCCAACTCTCATAGATTTCAATATATAGACTCATAATAGCCCATTTCAGTTTATGCTTTCTGTTATTTATTACACAATACATCATATGAGGTCTAAAATGATTCTGTTTTAATTATATTGTCTAACATATTTGTAGAACTTTGTAAAGTTTTATTTTCATTTTTAATTGGCACACAATGTTTGAATATAGTTGTCTTATGTCCAAATGAAAAAATAAGAATATTTGGAAGAAGGCGTGATGTTTTATGGAAAGAGACATTACTAAAACATTTTGTTTGAAGTTTGTCACAATTAAGTATTGCAACGATTATGCACCTTGATGACTCATTTGTAAGTTACACATTACTGTAATGAGATTGCTTCTTGTTTGAATATAGCTCGTGAAGCCTGTTGACAGAGGTCTCTATCCTTACCTGTCTTGCAGTTTTTCAGTCCCAAAGAACACACAGAGGCCTACATTAATTATAAACTAGTTGGCCTATAGGTTCAGGCTTCTTATTAACTGTTACATCTTACATTATCCCATAATTCTTGTCTGTTTTAGGCACATGGATTGTTACATTTTATCAGCGAGGCATTCTCATATTGCTTCCTATGTGTCCAATTTCCTCTGTGCCAACTGTAGACTGAACCTTTCCTCTTCCCAGAATTCTTCTGTTCTGGTTGCTCCACCTACACTTCATTCCTGTTTACCCTACCTATACTTCCTACCTGTCTACTGACCAATCAACATTTTATTAAAAAACAAGTGTCAGGGTACAAGAACATTGTCCCATAGCACTTCCCCACCCCCCCCTTTTTTTTCCAAAACAGGAACTCTGAATCTAATCTCCTTTGTCCAGCCTTTTTTTTTTTAAGACCATTATCCATAACAGCTTGTAAACAACAGTCTAAACAAAGAAAAACATCCATAATCCATTTTTTTGGAAATGTGGACATAGTTTTCAAGGCTAATTCCTGCTAATTGGGGACAGTGATAATCTTACGGGGACATACAAATTTATGATCATTCCTGACTGGAATATTCTGTGAGGCTTGATCATCTCAGCCAGTAGTCTTGAGGATGTTCTGGATGTAAAACTCAGAGGAAATTCCAACAGAGGTCCTCTGAAATGTTGGATGATCTGGGCCGCTATCAGAGATTTTTCAGGGGGTCTTCCTTGGTCAAATATAATTTTTCATAACCCAGAATAAATCCACAGCCTCTCATTTCCTGTGGAAACAAAACAAAATCTCTTTTCCAAAATAACTTATATTGGCTTATATTTTAAAGTCAAGGCATTTTTCAAAATATATATGTTGTATTAATCCTGCATCATTTGTAATCAAATGTCTTTTGGCAGCTATTTTTCCTTCCTCAGCCCTCAAACCATTCAGAAAACACAATAACATACAGTATCCAGGCTCTAGGTGTATTTTCCCTCTTTACATGTCTTTATTTTAAACTCTGTTTCTTTTATTTTTATTTTTAATTTTTTCTTTAGACTAGGTTCTCTATGTATCTTAGACTGTCCTGGCACTCACTCTGCAGACCAGGTTGTCCTTGAACCAGCCTCTGCCTCCCAATTGCTGTGATTAAAAGTGTGTGCCACCACATCCAACTTCTCTCTCTCTCTCTCTCTCTCTCTCTCTCAAAACTTTATCCTTTTTTATTTCATCTCCCAAGCTTAAATATATTTTTAAACACACTCTAAACTGTTTAGAGTTTCTTTTTTTTAATCTGAATCTATCTTTACTATATCACACGAGTCTTTAATTTGCTAATTGATATCATGATATCACTAAAATTAAAGCTGTGGCTTTGGTGACTGGATCCACCCCTTTCCTTAGCTTTTTGAGAGTTTTGCTGCTTGGTGGAGGTACTAATCATATGTATTGTCACAACTCTATGGAGTTTCAAGGTCCCTGCCACCACCAAGAAGCATGTTATTGGCTATTCATAAACATCATTTAAGTTTTTGGCAGCAGTGCCTCTTAAAAAAGCTGCAAGGACTTTCAGATCAAATGGAAACACAGTGGCTTGCCTTCAATAGTCTATATCATGAATATTTTCAGCTTTCATCCACGAGGGCCCAATTCCTATTGTGATTCCAGTACATGGATAGTATTTTTCCACATGCTAAGAGTCTAAGTAAAGTATTATGTGTGTGTGTATCATGGACAGAAGACTATAAGCAATATTTCAATATAAATATTTAATGGATTTTCAGTGATAGCTTTACATGTTTTATTTCTATATTATGATGTTAAAGAAAGTGCAACTGATGTAGCATGCTCATCTTTATATGTGTTGCTTTTATTGGTTGATTAATTAAGCTGTTTTGCCCGATAACTTAAGAGAGTAAAGCCAGGTGGGAAATCCAAACAGAGATATACAGAGAGAGTAGACAGAGTCATTGAAAAGCCATATAGCTGCCAAAGAATTCTGACACCAGAAACTTACTGGTAGGCAACAGCTTCATGGTAATACATATATTAATATAAATGGGTTAATTTAAGATGTAAGAATTAGTGTTTGTGGCAGGGCCTCTTAAAAAAGCTGGCAGGTTTTTGCAGCTAAAACTGAGTCAGGAAGCCTCACTTAAAAGAGACACACTTGCATCAGGCAAAGAGAGCCCACCTGAGAAAATGCTGCTATTAAGAAGACAAGCTTAATTCTGTTCTTTTTTTTTTTGTCTAGAATTATTTCCCAAGCTCTCTCAGGTTTTATGAGGATGCAGATGTCCACGTTGGTTCCAGATTGTTGTCAGTGATTTCTGCTCCACCCAGTCCCACAGCCATTCAGCCCTAAAGAAACAGAGGTCTACATTAATCATAAACTGTTTGGCCTATTAGCTCAGGCTTCTTATTAACTTTTACATCTTAAGTTAGCCCATAATTCTAGTTTGTGTTATCCACGTGGCTTGGTACCATTTATCAGCAAGGCAGTCTCATTTTACTTCCTCTTTGTCACATTATTGTGTTGTCTTTAAATGGTTTGATGGCTGAGGAAGGAACAACAGCTGCTAAAAGACATTTGATTACAAACTGCAATATGATGCAATCTTATCCAGCTTCAGAGCTCATGCTTTCTTATCCTGTCCACTTTTCTTCCTTATGTCTGCCTATTAACAACTATAACCTTTTATTTATACCTCTTCATAACACAGTAATTTTATTAATCATGTAATTATGCTTACATCCAAACTCCCATCTAATTATATGGATTTTCCTATCCATGCTTGCATTGCTGTACACAGTTGTAAATTTTGTAAATAAATGTCTACCTATGGCGGGGTGTGTATTGTATAATGGTATTTCATATACTATATACAATGATAATTCAAACTTTCCCTAAAATATCTTTTTACCAAATCTTTCTTGCTCTCAAAAGTTATTTTATCAGTCACTTCTAGAAAATGACCATAAAATGGTATACTGAAACTCCAAGTATATTCAAAATTCTAGAGCAGGTCCAGACAATTATATACTAGTCTATAAACTACCAAAAATAAATCAATCAAAATTTCACTCAAGTTCTTCCATGCTATCATCATCCTCATTCAACCCTTTCTGTCATGCTGTGTCTTTCTGCATTTTTTCCTAACAGTTAAAATTCCACATTTTCCTTAGATAGTGGTAATATTTTGTTTTAATCAAAAATCAAAATTCCTTAGAAAAAAATCTATTCAAGTATTAGGTCAGAAAAGTCTGTCCTAGATCTTCACTGTTTTATAGAATTATTTTTGTCTATATCATTGACAACTTTTTTCTTTTACAGCAAATGATTTTAAACTTCCTTTTGCTGAAATGCTTGTGTCATTTTCTACACTTCATCAATTCTCTACCCTTAAAATGATTTGTGCATTACAATAGAAAAAAAGTTTCTTTCTTACTTTTTTTTTTTAAAGTCAGCTGTTAGAGTGTGAGTATATTCCCAACATCATATACAGAAATTTTAGCTTTAATATGACAGCAGATTAATAATGCAAATTGGACTTTCAAGAATAAATAGCCCAAACAAAAAGGTGCAAGTATAACATCTGTGCTTCTTTTGACTAATTATTTTATTCCTTTTCCTTGTGAAACCAGTGTTTCCCTCCAGTTTCATATTTTATATTCTCTCTGTGACAGAATACATCAAAGCTGCTATCTATCAAGAACAAGCATTCCAAAGAACCTAAGCAATACAATTAAATAAACCTTTAATACTATAATTTTTTGGTCTGCAGGGTAATTTCAATAATGTTTTTTTTATTTTTAATAAATTATCCACAATCAAATATTGTATTATATAAGTACAAACATTAGTGAAAGACTTGGTTTGTGATCTGATTTACTTCTCACTTCCAAATATGTTAATTTTGTTTGCAACCGTGGAAAACGTTTGATTCAAAATGACATTTTTGAAATAATCAGTGTGAAGTGACTGGGATATTTTTCCTAAAATAAGACTTGATAAAGTGGTGAAAGTAAAGCACAGATATAAGAGGACGTGAGAATGGAGGTATGGATTGCATCTGTGGGTCAGCAAGAAAACAGATGGCAAGAATTCCATAGAAATCAAAACAGTAGAGATAATTGAGGGAATTCTGGTCAGAATTTTATTAGGAAGACTAGATCTACCTGAATCTTAAATACAGAAAGCTGCCTTCTACAATGGTAAGGAATAATGCCTTACCATTTAAGACATTCAAGTATTCTATTTGTCAGACCATGCGAAGCTAATAGAGAGATCTTGCTTGTCCTCTTCCCCGTCTCTTTTTCTGACTTGAAACTTCATCATCTATTTGAATGACTATTACATCACCAATGCCCTCCCTGTGAGTTAATAGTTTACATTGTAATCAACACTTTGAAAATTTGAGATTATTTCTCATGTTTTTGTGTTATTTTAATTTGTGTGCATTGTTGATTAATTTTTTTTCTTGAACAGTTACATATGTATGTACTGATGTATATACACACCAACACACATTCTTCTGTCACCCCTACATTCTCACATCCCTCTCATACCTAATGCTACCTCTTTCCTCTCCAAAAGTCATTTCGCAATTTCATTACTGTCTTTATTTCATGCTGATGCTTTGTGACCCACTAATTTTATCCTGAATTATTTGTGAGGTCATGACATAGGAATTATGCCTTTGAGCTTGGTAGGTTTATCTTGTGGAACTCACCAAAGAACAATGAATGTCCTTCCCACATCATCTATTTTCATCTCAAATACTAATAAAACTCAGTATTGAAATGTGGAAGTCCTAATAGTGCCTACTCCTCTTTCTAAAATGTTTAAATGTTTAAAGTAACTTTGTCTCATGATGTGATAGCTAGGAAGTATTTTAAGAAACAAAATTTTAGCACCTACATTTTGAGCATTTCATATTTCTACAGTGATAAATTAAATATTCTTCATTGAAAATATTATTGCTCTTTTATGCTTTATTTTATTTTTTCATAGATAAGAAAGTGCATTTACTTTTACAATTTTCCTTTTCATTTGGTGGTAATTATTTTTCTTCTTTTTTAAGTAGAAATTCCCCAAACACTGTTAGACTTGAAATTAAATTCTGATGGTGATGATACTTAACAAATATGAGTGTTAAACTAGTTGCATGACTTTCTGTTGAAGAGTTTATCCATTTATTATATATCTAAATGACAAAAATGAATTAGAAATTACAAAGTTTATTGGTTCCATCTAGTGGCAATTCAAAGAAAATTTAGAGAACAAATTACTTAAAAAATATTAAAATGATTTCCATTCAGACTTGAAAAAAGTACTTATATTACATTTGAATAAAGACAGGTTTGTAATGCTAAAATATATACCTTTATAATTAAGAAAGCTATGAAATTAAATTTTGAATTACTAGAAAAATCATTTTCAGATAGAGTGACATTTTTATTTTGGAATAATTTTGAAACTTAAATAAATAAAAAGCCAATAATGCTTGATAATTCTTAACACTTTTTATCTGTTTTCAGATAATTAGATTCATTTGTTTTTAACAAAATACATCTGTCATATATTGGATTGTATAAATTACAATAGAGTTTAAAGTATCCAAAGAAAATAAATACAAAAGATAACATGGGCTCTTACAAAAAGAAATATTAATGTGAATTAGTAAACTAGGAAAAGATATCTATCAGACACTCATTAACAATCTACATATTTTAACAAGCAAACCTTTTATAAAAAAACATTATCCTTTTACAAAATAACATTTAAGCATCCAAAATATTAAAATAATAGACTTCTACCTCAATCTATATTTAATTTGATTTAGCATATTATGATATAATAATAATTATAGTGATGAAATATAATCAAATATTCTGTATCTAAAAATTCTTTTCATAAAAAGTATTATTTTATTTTGGCGTCAAGAACAATTTTCCATGAAAGAAACTTAACGATTTTCAAGTAGCTTCATTTTTAATAACTTCTACTTCTACAAAATATAAACTTCACATATGATTTGTAATCATAGAATAGTCTGGTTTAGCTATGTTAGGCTGAGTTTTAAATGATATGGGAAAATATCTATATACAAAACACATTGACAGGGAAAATAATGAACTGCTAGATATCATTAGGCAAACTTTTAGATGCTTTAAGAGGAAAAATAAAATGAACATTACAACTGAACAGTTTTTCATAGAAAAGTAATATGCTACATTAAGCAAAAGGAATAAATCATGAGTATATCAACTGTTAATCTTGCTTATTTAATTAATTTCACATATAAAGGCAATTGACTTAAAAGACATTATCTCATAGAAACTTTGTCATATATTTTAACTTTGCAGTTTGCAGAAGATAAACTAAGCACATTCTTATAAACCTGTTATAACTGTGAGGATTTACTGTTGCTATTATTGAACACTTGGAAAAGAATGATGGATAAAATGAGAACTATCCTTGTGATGTTTATTTTATATTAAATTGTAGTGAAGCAGAATGCATACAAGAAAATACAGGAAATACAGTACTTGAAATAATATGAGGAGTAATTGAACAGACTTATTATAAATATNTATATATAGTATCACACTATAGCATATATGTATGTTATATATATTTTAAATATATTGACTAATTATGGTGCCTCATGAAAAGAAAACTACAAGACAATTAGTCTTTATAGTAAAGTATGAAAGTGGATAAATCTTAAGAACAGGAGTATCAAGGATCCATGGTCAGTACGTATATGTAACTGCAGTGGCGTAACCTGCTGTCTCTCCGACGCATTCTCTTTGCTTTCTGTTCTTTCCTGACCTCTTGAAGGATGAATATTTCTTAAAATGGATTACCTTAATTCCTTACTTTGTTTCTCTCTTTTTAGAATAGCACAGGAGTGTTAAACAGGAAATAAATCTGGAACATATTATAAAATCCTTTGAAAAGTATTTTTAAATGTATCACAATTCACCCTCCTGCATAGTTCTTCTGCATACCTTTCTCTTGGTCTCTTGCAAATTCACAGCTTCTTTATTCATTAACTGTTTCATTGCTGGTTAGGCAATACCAAATGGTCAGTCCTGAAATATATATAGAAATCTTAAGTAAAGCTGTAAAAGAAATAAATTAACTGACCCCAAAGGACAAGGAACCAAGTATTAATACAAACATAATTATTTATCAAGAAATATCTGCATTTTTATAATATTCATGCTGGATATATGTTTTATAAAGCTGCTATTAACATCTACTTTTGTTATTATCTGCAAATGGTTATTTGAATACACATATATGACTTGAAGTCAAGAGCTTGAAAAGGGACATAATTTCAGATTATAACTATGCATTAGCTTAGGCTGCAAATGTTGATTACTTGAGAAGTACAAACCAGTATAGTTGATTGATTCATTGTTCCCTTAAAACAGGGTAAATAAAAATCTAAGTATAGTATGATAACAGTCTTGTGTGATTTTAATGCTTAATATTATCTTCCACTGAAAGGCACAAAAATAGTTCCAGTCACTTGAATAAAAGTTATATAATATTTTATCAGCACAACAGTCACCTCTCTGCCATGAAACAGAATTCATCTTTGTTAAAAGGATTTTTGATGTGTTTTTAAATTCAATTTCAAGTATTTTATTGAGAATTTTTGTGTGCATGCTGTTCAGAAAGATTGAACTAAATTCTTGATTTTCATTTTGTATTTTTTCTGGTTTAGTATTAAAATATTACTGGATTTCCGAAAAGAATTTGAACGTGTAAGCCAAATATGCACTCTGCAAAGTACAATAATTACTTCCCTGACAAGATATGTCCAGGTATAACAATGGCACAAATATCCTGGTACTAATAAACCATTTTCTCCTTGGTGGGAATACCCAGTCCCTAAAGGTGTGAGTTAACAGTAATTCGGCTCAATGTGATTTTTAAAAATGAAAGAACACAATGTTGGGTAGAAAGGAATGTGGGAGTTGTCTCAGAGAAATTGAAATACATATATGATCAAATAAACTGCATAAAATTCAAAAAAATAATCTTTAAAGTTCATAAGATATACAGTTAAATGTTTTGCTAATTGTAATGAAACTTAATAAAAAACAGCAAAATAAAAAAATTTATTCAACATGTAAAAAAATTTGCATATGAAAAACAGATAAATCACTGAGATGGATGAAATAAACACAAACAAGGAAGGAGGCACAGGGGCTTAGTATTATATATCATCATTTGTTTATATTTTGGTAGAAGCTAGAAAGAATAATCTAGATATTTTCTACATCAAAAAAATTAATGTAAGCTTTAAAACTTTAAAAATTAAACTGTGACAATGAAATATGTGAAGTCTGGTACAAACAGTAAGAAAGGAAAATCAAACTGCAGAAATTTCATGTTCTTAATTTTTTAATAAATATATTTTTATGTAATCTATGATTAAAAATCTTTAAATTTAGTCTTAGGATTTATGTAACATATTATCTTTTATCAAACTTTGTATTGATTTTGTTTTAAAAGATATTCACATTTCTGAAGAAAATAGTTACAATTGGTCCTTACTTGTATTAGTTATTCTTCAACAAGCCTATACATAAGAACAGAGATCAGTGAATTCTACACAGAGAAATTTTTGTTTTGCAAATCATTATTTCCAAGTAGATCCTCTGGTTCCGCCATGTGAGTCACTATGATTTAACTTGTTTTACCAGGTTTACTTACAGGCACTTTTGACCTCTTAAGCAATTTGTCTTTATTTATTCATTCATTCATTCATTCATTCATTCATTCATTCATTCATTCATTCATTCATTCATTCATTCATTCATTTATTTATTTATTTGTCTATCTATCTATCTACCTATCTATCTATTTATTTATTTATTTATTTATTTATTTGTTTATTTATTTATTTTGTTTGTTTGTTTGTTCATTTATTTATTAAAAATTACCACCTGCTCCCATCCTCCCATTTCCCTCGCACTCCCCCCACTCCCTCTCCCCCTCCCTCTCCAGTCCAAAGAGCAGTCAGGGTTTCCTGCCCTGTGAGACCAAGGTCCTCCCCCCTCCATCCAGGTCTAGGAAGGTGAGCTTGCAAACAGACTAGGCTCCCACAAGGCCAGTTCATGACGCAGAATCAAAACTCAGTGCCATTGTCCTTGGCTTCTCAATCAGCCCTCTTTGTCATCCACATTCAGAGAGTCCTGTTTGATCACATGCTCCATCAGTCCCAGTCCAGCTGGACTTGGTGAGCTCCCATTAGATCAGTCCCACCATCT
>LOEQ01005575.1:139133-158915 GCA_001685075.1 Bramus lutescens | reverse complement strand
AGAGAGAGAGAGAGAGAGAGAGAGAGAGAACTTTTCATAGTTTTCATTGTGTCATACAAGTTTGGGCATGTTGTGTATTCATTTTCACTAAATTCTAGGAAATCTTTTTAGTCTTTTTCTTGTTGATGAAATACACCTTTAATAGACAGTGGTCTAATAGGATACAGGATTTTTTCAAATTTCTTGGATCTGTTGAGACTTGATTTATCAACAAGTATGTAGTCAATTTTGGAAAAGGTTCCATGAGTTGCTGAGAAGAAATAAAATTCTTCTGTGTTTGAATAAAATGTTCTGTAGATATCTGTTAGGTCAATTTGAGCCATAACATCTTGTAATTCCTTTATTTCATATTTAGTTTCTGACCAGGAAATTGGTTAGAATGGGGTGTTGACCTCACCCATGATTAAAGTGTGAGGCTTGATTTATTATTTAAGTTCTATTAATGTTTCTTTTACAAATGTAGGGCATAGATATTCACAGCTGTAGCAGCATCTTAGTGGATTTTTTCTTTGATGAGTATTGTACCTTTTTCATTTCTTTAGTTTAAATTTGCTTAGAAATCAACTTTAGTTATATATTATGATAGTTAATATTTTATATAATAACAGTGCCTGCTTGTTTGTAATCAGATCTTAATAGGCCATGGTAGTAGGAGTGTGGAAGAAGTCGTGCTGAGACCAATGTAGACTGTGTAGTCACAGGTCAAAAAATTTCAAAGGAAAACAATGTCAGCAACTCTGTTAGTTTGGGTTTCTATTGTTTCGAAGAGACACCATGACATGGCAATTCTTATAAAGAAAAATTATTTAATTTGGGTGGATTATATTTTCAGAGGTTTATTACATCATTTTCATGGGTGGACATGCAGTGTACAGACACACATGGTGCTGGTTACATCTTGATCAGAAGGCAATAGGAAGTGGACTGTCTCTCAGTCCACTGGGACCAAATAGGAGGTCTCAAAGTCCACCTCTGCAGTGACACACTTCTTCTAAGAAGACCACATCCTATTCAAAAAAGCCTTACCTCCTAATATTACCACATCCTTTGGGAGCCATTTTCTTTCATACCAACATAGTAACAATGTTAAAGACCAATCTTGTGTTATATTGGCAAAGAATGTTGATGTTTTTGCCCTTGCCTTAAGAATCCAAGAGGCTAATTTGAAATATTTTAGAGGAATTTATTTTTCAGAAGGGTTTTGGGGCAGCCTAATATTCTTTCACTTGGTTATTGGTAATCATTCTCATGCATATCTACAATGAGTAAAACCAATGAGGAAAAACAGCATAAATGTATAGTATGAATAGCAAAAGAACACAAGGAATTTAAATATTAGAATAAAGATTTTGCTGAAGAAACTTAAAGCCTTGTTGAAGAATGGAATGAAGGGATTAGTGTCCTCGGGGTAAGACCTGTCTGCTGAGCTTCCAATTTATAAAAAAGTAAGCTTACGCTACAAAGGAAAAAAAATAATCCTTATGCAACCATAATTCAAGTAGAGACTAGATACATCCCCTACATGCTGCTGATATTGGCCTTATATATCACATGGCTCAGACTCATTATCATGAAGCATCTGAGCATGAAGGAGTTATTAAATATTCTTACAATGTTAAGGGAAGCTACTGGGGCTAGGAGTGTGGCTAAAGTGCTTGCATAGAAGCCCAGAAAGGACTTTTAGTGAAAGTGTGACAGTGAAGCCAGCATTCTTTTGAAAATTCCAAGATGTTAGAAGTGGCAGTGGCAGAAGCCTTTGATGTCTTTCAAAGAAAACTGCAGCTAGAGAAGGAAACTGCTCCAAGAAATAGTGCAGGCAGTAAAGCCAGAGAGAAAAGCATCTGAGCCCTTAATCGTCAGACATAGAACTCCAGAACCTGAGATTTCTCAACTGGGCTTTGGTTTTGATTGTGTACATCATTTCCTAAAATGTTCTGATTCTTCCTTTTGAGAATGATAATGCATATTCTGTGTCATTGTAAGCTAAGAGTATGTTATTTGCTATTTGATTTTACAGAATGTTGCACTTAAGAACTAGTCTAATTCTCAGAATAGACTTTGGACTTTAGCTTTTAAAATGGTACTAAGTCTCAACTTGATGTGCCAAGCTTTGGGCAAGTCCATGGGAGACATGTTCCTTTCTGAATGGAGATGGGGGAGGAGTTCATTTTGAGGGGGATAGATTGGGAAGAGGAGGAGATGAGAGGAAAGAAGGGACGGGAAACTGGTTGGTGTGTAAAATAAATGAAAAAAAATTATTTAAATAAAAATTTAAAAAATACTGAGAATCTGAAAGACTATTGTGACTTTCAAAATTTAACTAAAATATTTGAATTATGATATGACCACAGTCCTATATAGTCAAAATATTGAGTATGGTGATGTGAATGAGAATTGCCCCAGAGGCTTAATATTTGAATAATTTGTTCCTAAACTTTTGGAGTTGCAAGCAATAAACAATATGCATATTTCTTTAAATTGCCTTTCTTACAAAATCTTAGCATAACAATAGAAAATTAACAAAACAGTATTTAATAACAAAAATATGTTCTCCTAGGTGGAAGATTATTTCTCCATATCCTTGCACTCCTTAACTTGCTTATGGGATTTTTGTATTTTTTCATGTGTGTGTGTGTGTGTGTGTGTGCANATGAGACAGGTTATAGTATTGAGGCTTGTTGTGGTCTTTGCCACCACCAAATTTTCAGCACAGCTTTCGACATTTCTGAAAGAAACAAACTTCCTGCATACTCCCTGAAACTATGGCTCTTACAATTATTCTCTCTTCTTTTATGTTCCTTGAGCCAGTTTTAACAGTTTCTTATGGATGTACTCAGATTCTCCACAACTCTGTGTTTTCCTAGTTTGTAGTTTTTGATAAAGGTTTGTTTCTATTGCAAAGAGAGGGGGGGAGAGGACTACATTTATTTGTGGGTAGTAGAATAAACATTCAAAATACGATTACGTATTACCTAGCTTAGTAAAATGCTGGTTAAGGATTCTTCTCTAAAATTTGTGATTTCACTAGCCTTGGGAAGCTGTCTTGGTTTCCAGTGCCTGGCATGGTTATTTTCCCTTGGAGCTACTCTTAAGTCTAATTAGAACAGAGATTATGCATTTGGTGAACACTCATGGTTATTGTAAAATGATAACCATTGTTTTGTTAATAGACACCACATTTGTATAGGACTATTGGTTACTTCCCTCCTCTGGACCCTTACATGTAACATTCCGGTACCATAAATGTTAGTCCTAAGAAAGCAAATATTCAAGTCAATTTTGACTCAAGGACCTCTGACTGCTATTTCTTAAGTATATGTTTTTTGTTTGTTTGTTTGTTTGTGTTTTGTAATTGAAACTCTCGTCCACAAATAAGGAGGACCCAAAGGCCATACCAATAGGTTTTACATGGGGGGGTATTTTAGACAACTAATAAATTCAAATGAGGGCTTCTCATGTTGATATTGGGGATTTATTGGATTATCTTTGGCTCTTTGAGGGAGCATTGCTGTCATAGATAAGGAAATTTTATTTAAAATATGTATGTATAATTACATATAAAACTGTACATATCACATTTTAAAAGTAGATAGTTGATAGTATGATTACTTATGACTTTTTAAAACATTCTTACTGTTTTTGTAACTTTGCCTGTTATGTTAAAAATTTCATTCTGTTTTTATTCTACTCTTTATTTCTTCTCCTAAAAATGTAGGTTTACATGAGAAGCTGAAATTTTTGTTTTATAAGTATCTCTCTTTTATTCTCAAAAGTATAGTATAAAATTATCTAAAATGCTATGTGGCCTATACTTGTTTGAGATTTAATTAGTCATGATGCCATGTATCAATCTACTTGCTTAAAAATACGATGTTTGCCAGGTGGTGGTTGCTCATGCCTTTACTTCCAGTGCTCGCAGGACAGAGACAGGCAGAACTCTCTGAGTTTGAGGGCAGCCTAATCTACAAGAGCTAGTTCCAGGACAGACTCCAGAGCTACAAAAAAATTCTGTCTTAAAAAACCAAAAAAAAAAANTATATATATATAAAATTTGAGGAGTATGTTGTTTATCTACTTCAAAACTACAAGCAAATATGACAATGGTATTGTTCCTACAGACATAAAATTGGGAGTATACTTTGTATAGCCCCTTTGATTACCTTGCCTACCCCTACTCAATTTGATGGTTTCCCTGCATTTATTAAATTTAACACCTCACATTTGTCTATTTCAAATTTTTTTCTTCTGAGAATAAATGCTTTAAATAAGACTTTCATGGCTGTAGAACAAACTTTTGACTAAAAAGTCAGTGTTTTAATAAGAATACTCCCCACAAATGAATAATAATATGACAATATCATAACTTTAAGATAACATCTGGTAAACCTACAGCTACCATCAATTTTAGTAGTAAAGATCTTAATACTCTCATTGAACAGCAAAATAGAATAGAACGTCAACATTTATACTTCTAGCCTTTATAGCAGTGCATTTTTAATCAGAAAAGCTATACATTAACCATAAAATATGCTTTAGACAGAAAAATTGAAGAGAATATTGTCACATTTTGAAGATTATATGAACTTCTGTCTAGTAAAATCTCAAAGATATTAGCCAAAAATGCTTAAATTATTTTATTTTAATTTTTTAAAATTGATTTTATTGAGCTATACATTTTTCTCTGCTCCCCTTTCTTCCTTTCCATTCCCCTTCTCCCCTCTCCTGTGGTCTCTATGCTTCCAATTTACTGAGATTATTAAGTTGAGTTAACTATCAGGATACAAGTTTAAAATGTAAAAGCCATTGTGTATGGATAGTCTAGTCATCCAAAAAAGTTTTTTAAAAATCCAATTATATAATAGTGTATAAAATTATTACCAAGAAAATAAGAGGCAAAAGAGTTAAAAAAAAACAACAGCAACAAAAGTCAATGAAGAAAATAGACAACATAGATTGTAAATGTGTTGTGTTTTTTCAAATCAAGTGCTATCTATATCCCGCAGGAGTTTCCCTTTTATGTTTTGTTTTTGTTTTTGATTTTTTGTTTATTTCATTGGTTGGTTAGCTTCATTTTTGATAAATAAAAAATTAAAATTTATGTTAAACAATGAAAGTATCCACAGTTAAAATATTAAAACAATGAATAAGATTTACATCAGATAATAATTGCTAACATTTTGTAACTTTAAACATTACATAAAGAGCTGCCATCTTTTTAGTGAAGTAATGGGAATTGCATCTACATGTTATATTTGAATGAGACCTACTGTGACACAATCCAATGGCAACAGAATCAACCAGAGACTTCCTGCTACAAGGCGCACAGTAACAAATAATTGTTACTAGTGGTATCATTACTATTATTTAAATTTAGTTATTTAGACAGCTAAATGAATGCCCTCCCCATTCTTCCAGTCTAAATAAGCAGAACTGGTAGGACCCTATGTGCTGAGAAGCACTTAAAGAGAGCCAGTACATAATTACACTTTTAATTTCAAAACTGTACCTGCCTACTACAGAGAGATTCACCACAAGGGAGAAAACAAATGCACCTTATTCAAAGGGTAGAGTTTACTTAGGAAGCTTCCAGAACTACTTGGCATTGGATAGAGACCCGTGCTTCAGTTGTGAACGCTAAAGCTTTGGTTTATAAGCCAAATCTTTGCTGTTGATAGAGTAGGTTTTAAGCATGACTGTCAAACTTTGACAATTCCTGTGAGAATAAAATTCTGTGAAAACCTAGTTTGACACTAGTATTTGTCCCTAAGACAATACTCATGCACATACTATCTATGAGTACAGATATTAAAAGGCCAGTGCCAAACAGATGGAACTTTCATCTGACTTGCCTTAATGACCTCAGTTCCAACTATATGAGTGCCAATGCATGGATGTTTTCTCATTTCATATATTCTAGTGATCTGCTAAAGTACGGGATTAAATACATCTATGAGATGTCCATATACAATACAACATGAATTCACTATACATAAATGAATAAAAATTCAGTGAAATCTATTCTAAGTTATGTTATGGTCAAATTCAGTGGTTTGAGGAGACAGAGAAAATACTTGAGTCTGGATAAGAAAAGAAGTAAATAACTTACGTGTTTCCATTTCACTTGAGAACAGGATTCTCAGCAGATAATGGAATCTAGAAGATGGTGGTATGAGAATTTCACAGAATAATAAGGTGGTATAAAAATAAATATTTCAGCTAGTAATAATAAAACAAGAAAATTAATCCATTTCAACATCTGTACAAACACGCCTCTAAGGGTATCTTAACACATCTTTGAAATTAGCTACTGTAAGGCTGACATAATAATCATGGTGAGAGCAATGACAATTCTACCCAGGCAAAGCTGCATTGCCAGTTATATTAGCACTAATGTCATTATGGTAAAGTAGTTTAACTTTCTAAGAAAACAATGGAAGGATGAGATTGCAGCTATGAGAAGCAAAAAACAAATGATGCTAAGGGCCAATGTTCCACTTTCAAGGACATATCTGTGTATTGTTTCTGTCTGAGAAGTTTTGCTATATCTGAGTTTTTTAAGCCATCTGTATCACATTATACTAAATTTTTATAAACACAAAGGTTGTATGTTTCATTGAAATTATACAGAAATGATCCTATTATCAAAATTCACTTTCATATTTCTACACTGTCAAAGAAGTTTCATCTTTGACATATATTCATTAAAACTACATATATATGAATTTTATGTAATTTTATGTAAATAAAGCAATAATGACCCATTATGCCATGTTGAAACATCTTTAATGTTACAGTTTTCTCTGGCTTCCTTCTTCCTCAGTATTGAATTTCCTTAAGCCCTATATTTAAAACATATTTTTCCACAGATCTCACTTTACATCATTTGTATCCTGCTTATATCTTCCTCTCTAGAAATCCCTTTCCCTCTTTGGCACCTTTCTGCATTTCTCGGTTTTGCAGATACTCTTGGTCATATACTGTATATATTTATACATTCAGAGTTAGGGATATATGATGAGAGATATATGATGCCAGAGGTTTCTCTTGTGCCTGATCCCGCACCCATTCAATCCCAAAGAAACACACAGAGATGTAAATTGAGTAGAAATTATTAATTAATTATTAATTAATTTGAATTAATCATGAACTGGTTGGCCTAAAATTAAATCTCCTACATGACCCAGCTTTTTCTGCCTTGCTTTTGTCAAGAGGACTTGACATCCTATTCCACACATACTTGCTCATCTATGTTTGTAGCTATCCTTTTCACATCAGCTAAGAAAAGAAAAGATTCCTAATGCTCTTCAACAGATGATAGCTAGCTAAAATGTGGTAATGTATACTTTTGAATATTATTCGGTTATAATAAATGAAAGATGAAAGACAAATTAATAAATTGTGAGTCAGTTCTAACAAGACATGTTTCTCTTAAGTGAATGTAATATTAGTTCTGTATTGTTTTGTAGAAGTGGTTATAGGCATCATATCATCTGCCTTCTATAATTTGAGTCTCAAAGTATGATTTGAAGAGAATCAAGAACCATGCAGGCAATTTCTTATAATATGTGATTTATACCTTCATTTTTCAATACCTGCAGTTTCCAGCCTTAATTATATACCGTTCAATGATCTGCTACTTGCTTACGTTAGTCAGGTGGCTTATCCAAAGTTTCAACCTTCTGGGTGTTAATCTATCAGGAGGAAAAGTTCCAAAAATAATTTTCTCACTCTTGATCATGACTCACTCATACGACCTAGTGAAACAAATTGAAATGTTCTTGTAGCATTGATCTGACTTCTGGGCCTTTGTAAATCTTGCTTCACTAATTAGACTGTAAAAGGAAATTGCAATATATAGATTCATAGAGATGCATAAGAACAGGAGAAACATTTTTAACAGTTTTAGGACCCGGGGGAATTTAGGACTGTCAATGAATGGGGTTGAGCTTAAAATGTGATTATCTATATTAAAATAAATAGTCTTGCAACAACATAGTCCCTGTTTTAGGCATCTTACTATTCTGTGTATAAGAAATAATAAATATACTGTAAATGACAAATTGCTACAGTTTTATGCTACAGTGGTGAACATTTCAATACTTAGACTCATAAAACTATGATTTTAATTCTTGTTCTAATCCAAGCTCATTTATCTGATTTTCAAATTGTCTTAATTATCTAGAAACTATGCATCATTGAATTTTGTTTCTCTGAAACAATGTGTTTTTTAAGTAACTTTAACTTCATCTCTCGGAGTCAAATAGGTTGTTCATGATGTACTTAGTAACTAGTACCTTATTTTTAAAAATATGTCACAATATCAATATTGCAAAAATATATAAGCTGACTTCTACTTCTGTCCATAATAAATATTTGATTAGAAAAATCATTCATATATAAGTAGATATGATACTGAAACTGAAATGTGGTACCATGTGGAAAAAGATTATATGAACTGGGCAGTAAGCAGACAAGTTTCAATTCTGATAGAAGGAATGAGAAATAAATAAAATGCACTATTTATCAAATAAAAAAATCTAACAAAATAAACTTGTTTTGTTATATTGCCCCGAAGAATTACATCTCTTTATAAGAATTTCTTCTGCTTTTGGTATTTAACTTAATTTTAATTAACTTAATTTAATTTTATTATCCCAACAATTTAAATCATGTTTAGGTGTTAACTTTCTTATTCATCCAAATATAGAACTCATGAATTCAACAATAGCCAACTCTTATTTTCTTTAAGGATAGGGTCTAATTAGCACTATTTGACTTTGCACTAGCCTATGTAGGCCAGGATGGCCTTGAACTTACAGAGGTAGACTCTAAACTGAGCGTTGGGATTTAAAAATAGGATATTAAATGCAGACTATGTGATGTAACAGTCTTTCATTTTTACAGCAAAGTGATATCTAGTCCCTTCTTTATCATATATTGTATGTATAAGTCTCTTGATCCCATAGAAATTCACATTCCCCAAAAGAATATTTATGCTCTTTCTTGCTGCTATTTTACTGCTTTTCTGGTCTGTCTGATAATGACTAACACAGTCAACACTACATTCCCAGAGCATGAAGGGGCTCATTACAGAACTGAGAGAACTTTAATAAGCAGTAAATAAATGAGGGCAAATAGTCACTCTGTTAGAGGAACTAAATGTCTTGAAGAAAAAGAATTAAGAGAGGAATACTGCAAAGAAAGGAATTAGAAACTCTACATAAGGATTTATATCTAAGAAAATATTCTATTGAAAAGAATATTTTAAAAGTAAGATTCTAGTGGTGATACGTGGACCAGATTCTATTAGTATGGAATATTCTAAGTGAGGCATAAAACTTGTATGAGATGCCTCAGATAAAGAATGATTTTCATGTTCAAGGGTGAAAAGAAGGTGGAGAAGGCAACAGAGTGATGAGTAAGAGAAAGAAAGAGGAAAAGAAGGAAAAATGTTGCCATGAGTATACTTCACTTTTGGTGATGTTTGGTAAATGATTTTAATCACATTTAGAGTGTGAACTCAGAATTAATAACCTAAAGGAATAGGTGAAACAGTCTTGCTCAAGTAATGCAAAGTGATCTTATTCTTGCTCCCTTGACAAGTTCAAAAATCACAGAAAATGAACAAATTTGGGTGTCTTGATTTATATTTTTCATATCAGAATTTCATTATTTGTAGTTTTTGATGTCTTGATACAATACCTCTGTAATCTGGCAACTTAAGAAGATTTTGCGGAAGTCTATTCTGTTCAGACACTAATTAATTGCACACAAGTCATAACTGGCAGCAGGAGTTAGAATGAAGGTTGCTAAATGTACCTCTTTTAAAAAAAATCCCCAACTTTAATCCCCAGGATACTTATAAAAGAACAATTTGGCTCTTTGACTTGTGAAAGTAAAAGCTCATATTCTTTTATTTAGTGACAAGTGGTGTAACGAGAGGCTCATCACATTTGATCTGCGGAGCTCTAAGGAGAGAACTTCAATGTGAAGATCACACGGAACCCTCACCATTCAGTCTTTTGTTCCATGTGGCTACTGCTTTGAGCACTTAAAAGCATTTTCTTCACATCACTTTCTGAAGCTGGTGTCTTTACTGAAAAGGGTTTTTCTCTGTCCAAGAATTTCTTAACTACTGTAAATTAGGTGACAGCTCAACAGTCGTTTTCTTTGAAAAAAAAAAAAGATTTTGCTTTTATTTTCTAATGCTGAGTATCCTGAATAAAATACTAGCACCAGTGCATTCTGATATATCACAAGAGTAGAATATATTCGAGTGTTATATATACAAACAATAATTCTATTTTAAATTTAAATTTGCATACATGTATTTCTGATTTATACATATCTAAGAAACTCAGTACTAAGTGCTTGACCTTTTATTCATCTGTTTTGTTGTAATTATATTATTTTTTTTCTTTGTACTGTTTTTCTATTTTCTAATTTGTTGTGTGTGTCCTGAACATGTGTTATTTATAATACTCAAATGCATGCTTTTGAAAGTGGTAGATTTCAGTATTCACTGTTCATAATCAATTTAATACTTCTTGGTAAGTATATAAATGTTAAAAATCTTTACACTTACCAGTCTTTACACTTCTTCATTTTCTGCTATTTATAGAAAAGTTTCATTTGCTATGATATTCTAAATTTTTATGTCCCAATTGAGAATTATGTAAAATGTAGATTTTAGATGATTTTATTCTCATAAGTTTTATTATTTTATCTTGATTAATAATTTGAATGCCCATTAGCATGATTATTTTGTGAAGTTTCTCTTTTATTCCCATGTATGGTGAAAGAAAAAATCCTCACGTGTTATCTGACAACCATTGGCTAATAAAAAATAATGAAAGAATTTCTAGAGCTTTCAATATTATTTTATTTTAGAACTTACCAGTTTACTTATTTGAAGTACAAATTCAAGTGTTCAAATATTATTTTCCATCCTAAGATTTTTGAAATTCAGGATTCTAATTAGTTCAAGTAAATGTGTTTAAAAATACTTTTAACAAACAATGTAATCTAATATAATTCAATACATATATCTTACTGGTTCCTGAAGTTACTTAAATATATACTTCATTTTTATATAGATAAAAATCATCTGTGAAGATATTAAAGGCAGAAAAGTTTAATTATNATATATATATATGAATGATGTTTTTCATTTACTTTGGAGACTTTAAAATTGTTTAAAGATTATCTGAACATTTATATTGATAAAATACAGTTTAAAGCATGCATTTTTTAAAAAAAAGCTGCAACCGAATGGTTAATAAACATCGAAAGATCGTTTTATCTACACCATTACTTTTCCATGATACAGTAAATTAATTGTGGGTCCAAATAGTTGACTTTTACCCTAGGACAAATGTACTGTTTTCCTCTACTGTTGAATGTAAAGTCTATAATGTTTTAAAAACCAGAAACCCAGGAGAAGTGGGGAGTGACCTTGTGCCTAGTGGACAATTCTGAACAAAAGAGAACGAGTGAGAATACAGTAAAGAGAAGGAGGAGGATGGAAAGAGAAGACAGAGGCAAAGAAGAGTAGGGAGGAAGATGACAAGAGGGAGCAGGAGCACCATGCAGAAGACTGTCGTGTGAAACCACAAGATCAGCTTCCAGGAGCTATCTGTTTAGGTCTAATGAAATAGCACATGTAAAATTATCATAAAATGGGGCAGCATTGATGTTACTCTTACCAGTGACAATTAATTTCTCAGGAGTTTCAGGTTAAGAATCTATGTATATTTATACTATTTTGTTTTCATGTAATATCTTATTAGGAATCAAGTTTTCCATTTTATTTATACTACTTTACTTCTGATATTATCCATGAAAATTGAAGTGTTCATAGAGGAAAAGGACATATTAATAGGAATATGTGAGTTATTTGATTTTAAATGTGTCTTTTATTAATAGAATACAATTAGTTTTTATTTTGATGCTAAAATATCTTTTGCAAGAAAAATATCTGCAAGTATGTTTATAAACTTTATTTACACTCCTAATATTATCTGAATCAATATATTTGAATTTCTATTTGACAAATTTTCTTTGTTAAGTTCACAGAAGATTACAGATATATTAAATACTTCAAGTATAAATATACATTTAAAAGTTCCTATTTTATTTGAATAAACACTTTTTTTTAAAGAAATATGTTTGAACCAGAACTGTATTCTGCCTCTGACCCATGAAGACTCATGTCTGTCTCACAGTTCAAAGTACATTCAGTCTATCTGCCAGCAAAGTATCCTCTGAGATTCAGGTAAATTGTTAGCTGAAATCCCTTTAAGAAATCAAAGGCATGCTACATGCTAGCAAGCCACAATACAGTGACACGGGGTCACAGCTGTTGTCTCAGAAGTGAAGAATAAGGAAACAAAAAGGACAAAACAAGCCGAAGCTCCTCTAAGTCTCTTGGGGCTTTGTTGCTGCTATAGTTCAGAGCTCTGAGCACTGCCCTGTGATGGTGCTCCCTGAGGGGATAAAGCTGCAGATGGATACTGTGTACACTCCCAGGCTTTCCTCTGAAATCTCTGTGGAAGCTTCCATGACCCAGTAATTCTTGCACTTTGCTTGCCTTCAAAGCTAACAGGACAGGGACTTTGCCAAGGTTTGCTACCATCAAGGGTTGCAGGTGGAAACCATTGAACCAGAGCTGAAACAGATCCAAGTGTCAAGTAAATCTTAAGTTTGTTCCTTGAGGAATCCTGAATAAACAGAAAACTACCCGTCTCTCTTCTCATTGGATTACCTTGGAAAATCAACCACATTTATCACATATTTATTTTTAAGGTCAGGGTGGAACTCTTTAGCCGAGCGCTTGCCTTTTATGCTAAGTTCACATGTGGGTACCACTACACCCATTTAAGAGTCATGGTACCTTTAGTAAAATAAATAAGAGACTTTACCAAACAAGTATTTCTATTATCTGATCTGTTTGTTGCTTTAATATGCTGTGCGTTCTAGTTTCATGTCACATGACACAAACTAGAGTTTTCTGAAAGGGAACTTCAATTGAGAAAATGCTTCTATAATATATGGCCCTAAGGAATTATTTTAGTAGTAACTTACAGGGCCAGTTCCAGCCCATGCTGGCTGGTCTCATCCTAGGTATTGATTCTGAGTTTTATAAGAAAGTATGAGAGGTCAGTTCAGTAAGCAGCATGGCCTCTGCCTCAGCTCCTGCCTCCAAGTTACTGCCATCAGGGAGTTCTTGCTCTCAATGATTTTGATGATGAACTATTATATGGAACTGTGAGTGAAATAAGCTCTTTCCTCCGCAAGGTTCTTTTGGTCATGGTGTTTTATCACAATAATATTAACACTGACTAAAACAGATACCATGTTAACAATTGTTAGGAATATCCAGTAATATCTTTACTGTTGCTTTTTATCTTTTATTATCTTGAAATTTTATTCAGCAGGTAAACTATGATAGCACCCTTAATTTCAGTCTTCCACTATATCTTAGGCAATTTGAAAGAAAAAGTTGAGTCCCTTGATAGTATTCATGATGCATTCCTTCTAATCCTCTTCCCTACCTTGTCCCTAATTTCATCACAAACCTTGTGACACAATTGTGCTGTGTGAATCTCCACCAGTATTATACATATGTGTACCTTCCACGTGTTGGCTCATTTCATAGTCTTATGTCTCTACTTTGTTATATTCCATATTCTTTTACAAAGTCCATTTCAAAGGCTTCCAAACTATGTAATAGATATACCATTCACCTGAATTCTCTGGGTAATTGATTTGTGTTAGTCTTGTTTCCCTTACTGTAAATTACAGCAGATGCAGTTGATGTAGAGAGGCTGCTATTGATAGAAATCTGTAAAGAACTACATAAAAGCAAAAGCTAATAGAACCCAGTAAAAAAGTTGGGTATGGAGATGTCTTTGAGATCAAAGAACTACAGAGGCAGATATAGTTTTCAGGGGCTAGCTGACTAGCTAGAATATCCTACACGGCTCACTTCAAATAAGTGTTAGTATCTGTTTTAAATAGCATTGCAAGTGCCACTGTAGACATGACATCCATATTTTCCCTAAATATTTTCACCCATGCATATGCAAGAATGCACACACAAACACACACAGAGAAACACACACACTCATACACAAAGAGTGTTAAGTATTTTGATTTGCAATTTCAAATCTTCTAGTGTTTACCCTAATGTGTCACTGCTTTTGGCCCCATCCCAGATTACCTTTTCTAATGCAATATGGTGAAATGTCTCATATTAAGAGAGTAATCAAATTGAGATCATTTCAAATTAAAGTTTGGTGTACAGATGTAAAAGGAAAATTCTCAGCAGAGGAATCACAAATGGAAAATAAACACGTAAAGAAATGTTCAGCATCCTTAGCCATTAAAACTTTTGCAAATTAAATTAATTTTGAGACTCCAGTTTACACCTGTCATAATGGCTAAAATTACAAACAGAAGTGACAACTCTGCTTGGTGGAACTAGGAGAATACTTTTTCATTTGTTGGTTTGAATGCAAACCTGTATATCAAATTTGGAAATAAATGTCAGTTTCTCAGAAAATAGGGAGCCAATATCCATCAAGAACCATCTATCCCATTCCTGGTTCTCTTCATTATACAACAAAAATTAAAGTCATTTATCTACCAACACTGAACTTGTATTTTATATTTGTACATGTATAAACATGTCAGTTCTTCTCTACACTAATCTACTTTTAGAAACATAAAGTATTCTCAATTTCAAAAAAAACATTGTAACATCCTCTTTTGGTAGAGATGTTTATGGTAAATTAAAACATTTATATCAAACATATTTATTTGTTAGGATTTATAGAATTGTAAACATACACGGTAAATTTTAAAGAATTTATTCTATGTCATGAATTCGTACAAAATGTGTTTTAATATAAAATTGTAAACCACAAATTTATACCTAGGTTTAAAAGTTTTTAAATGCAAAGTTCACACTTACATGTTGGTGCATGCACATAGAAGCACAGAAGTCCTAATGTGATATGTAACAGGGTAAATAATTTAGTAGTTTGCTGATAATAATCTTTGCTTATTTCATATAAGAAGTGGTAAAGACTAAGAATTAGGAAGAGGTGGAGGGAAAGTGAGTCCGAAGAGAAAAGAAGAGATAGAGACGACAGGAGGACAGCAGGGTAAGAACCAGAAGGGAAGGCAAGAATGCAGAAGCAGAGCAGAGGCAGAGACAACCAATGTATCTAATATCTCTGTGTAAAATATTTGTTAAAATTGATAAGCAATTTACAAGTAAAGTAACAAAGTCATTGAATTTTATACCACTTTGTAGTCCTACATAAATTTACTTAAGAAGAATATATTAAATGTAGAGAACTTTCTGCCCTCTGTAGTTTTTGTTTCTATATCTCTCTACAGCTTTCTCTCCTCAGTTTTCTGTGATCTTCATTTTCTATTTGACAATATTTGACATTTTGTCTCTGAAAAAGCATTTCTCTTCTTATTCTACATTAGATACAAAGGATATATAGTGCATTTATTGTTGGTGATATTTGTGCATGTTATGTATATGTATACTTGACTCAATCTAGAGTTATCTGTGAAGAGGAAATTTTAATAGAGAAAATCTGTTCATAAAATTAGTGTGTATACGAACCTGTGGAATTGTCTTTCTTGGAGATAGATAGAGCAAGGAAAGAGGTATGTTGATTGATGGGGCCAGTATGGGGTTAACAAAAATCCTGGCTCTAGAAAAATTCCCAGGAATCAACAAGCATTACCCAAGCTAAGACTGTAAGCAATAGAGGTGAGGGGTCCCAATCTGGAATTGCCCTGTAATCAAACTGATGAATATCTTAAATATTACCATAGAACGTTTATCTAGCAACTGATGGAAACAGAGGCAGAGACCCACTTCAGAGCACCGGACTGAGCTCTCTAAGTCCAGTTGAAGAGTGGGAGGATTGAGAATATGAGCAAAGAGGTCAAGACCGTGATGGGTTCACCCACTGAAACAGTCTACCTGAGCTAATGGGAGTTCACCAACTTCAGCTGGATTGAGAAGTAACAAGCATAGGACCAAACTAATCCCTCTGAATGTGGTTGACAGTTGCATGGCTGAGGCAGACTGAGGGGCCATTGGCACGAGCACCAGGATTTATTCCTACTGCATGTACTGACTTTTTGGAAACCTATTCTCTTTGAATCGATTCCTTGTTTAGCCTAGATATAGCAGGGAGGGCCTTGGACCTACCACAAAGCAATATGCCTTACCATCTCGGAGGATTGTCTGGCAGTTTGGTGGGAGGATTCATGGAGGGATTGAGAGGAGGGGAAGGAGTGGGAACTTAGATGGTATTTTTTTAATCTAATAAATTAAAAAAATAAAAATGGAGTACTGAGCTAAACAGAGAATTCACAACAGAGGAATCTTAAATAGTCAAAAGGCACTTCAGGAACTGCTCAACATTTTTAGCCCTACAGGAAATGCAAATCAAAACAAATCTGAGATGCCATCTTACACCTGTCAGAATGGCTAAGATTAAAAGCACTAATGAAAGCTTATGTGTGAGAACATGTAGAGTAAGGGAAAAATTTCTCCATTGCTGGGGGAAGTGACACTTTAGAAATCAGCATAGCAATTATTTGGAATATTGGAAATCAATCAACCTGAAGACCCAACAATACCATTCTTGGTCATATGGTCATATGCTTAAAGGATGCAGACTCATGCTGCAAGGTCTTTTGTTCAACTATTTTAATAGCAGGATTATTTGCAAAATTCAGATATCCCTCAACTGTAAAATGGATAAAGAAATATGATACAATCACACAATGGAGTACTACTCAGTGGTTAAAAAAATGACAGTTGAAATTTGAATGAAAATAGATAAAACTAGGGGGAAGAAAAATCTCGAGTGAGGTACCCCAGGCACAGAAAAGCAAACATAGTATGTACTCAGTCATGAGTGGATATTAGACATAAAGCAAAGGATAACCATCCTAAAGTCTACAACGCCAGAGAAGACAGGATACAAGGAAAACCCTAAGAAAGACATACATGGATTCCCAATGGAAGGGGAATTAGATAAGATCTTCTCAGAAAACTAGCAGCATGGAGAAGGGGAGAGGATCACAGGAGGATGATGTGGGGAAAAGGGGAGCCAGAAAAAAATGAGGGATCAGAAAGGTTGAGCTGGGTGAAGGATGGAGAGGGAGACCAAGGAAAGAGATACCTTGAAAGAGACAGCCATTATAGGGTTAGCAAGGGTACTTGGGAAATTCACAGTAATCCACTAGGATGACCCCAGCTAAGGATCTAAGCAATAGTGAAGAGTAGCTTAACTGCCCTTCCCCTGTAATCAGATGATGAATACCAAAATTGTTATCATAGAACCTTCATCCAGTATCTGATGGAAGCAGATGCAGAGATCCACAGCTAAACACTGGGTCAAGATCCTAGAGTCCATTCATAGAGAGGGAAGAGTGATATTATGAACAAAAGGGCCAAGACCATGGTGGAGAAATCCACAGAAGCAGCTGACTCGAGCAAAAGGTAGGTCACTGACTCCAGATTGACAGCTGGGGAATCTGCATAAGATTAAACTAAACCCTCTGAATGTGTGTGACAGTTGTGTTGCTTGGGCAGTTTGTGTGGCCATTAGCAGTGCAATCACTATTTATCCCTAGTGTATGAACTGACATTTTGAAGCTTGGTCCCTATGGAAGGATATCTTCCTCAACCTAAGAGCTTATTCCTGCTTCAAGTGATGTGACAAAGTTTGTTGACTCCCCATGGGATGACTAACCCAACCCCTCAGGTTGGGGTTAGGTGGGGAGTAGGAGGGAGCAGGAGGATGGGAGAGAGAGGGAACTAGTAATGTCATGCAAAATAAGATTGGTTTAAAAATAAAAAAAATAAAGAATGAAATATTTGATTCTAAAAAAGAAAGAAAGTAACGAAGGAAGGAAGGAAGGAAGGAAGAAAAGAAATAATTTCTTTCTTTCTTTCTTTCTTTCTTTCTTTCTTTCTTTCTTTGGACAAAGAAAGAAAGCATTGTAGCAAGCCATGAATAGCAGACCTGTAATCAAGGTTCTTCGACTACCTCCACCTCAGTTTTCTTAATACGGTAAATGCCACAATAGCAATGCCTGCATATTGCACAGTGCAATGATTAAGCTCATGTACCATGGGTAACCTCCCACAAACACACATTCACAATAGTTATGACAGAAATCTCAATGATCTGTATTTGTTATGATTCCACCCAGCTTTCAGTGAGAAACAGAAACCAAAGCACGTCAAGTCTCATTCTAACTTGAATAAAAAATATTTAAGATAGAATTAACTTTCAGTATGAAAGAAGTTTTATTTTATTTTTTACTTAATGTATTTGCATTTTATTTCAATAAAATACATCAATTACTTGCCCCTTTTCTTTCTTTTTTGTTTTTTTTTTCCAATCAAAAAAATTTACACTTCCTCCCCTCCTCCTATTCCCCTCCCAGTAACCCCACTCCCCCTCCTCCCTCCCCCTCCCTCCTTAAGAGAGTTCAGGGAACCCTGCCCTGAGGGAAGTCCAAGCCCCCCCCACACACACACATCCAGTCCTAGTAAGCTTTGCATCCAAATAGACTAGGGTCCCAAAAAGCCAGTACATGTAGTAGAAACAAGTCCCAGTGCCATTATCAGTGGCTTCTCATTCAGCCCCCATTCTCATCCACCATCAGAGAGTCCAGTTTGATAGCATTCTCATTCAGTCCTGATCCAGGTGGATTTGATGAGCTCCCATTAGAACAGGCACATTGTCTCAGTGGGTGGACCAACCCCTCGTGGTCCTGACTTCCTTGCTCATCTTCTCCCTCCTCTGTTCTTCAACTGGACCTTAGGAGCTTAGTCCGTTCCTCTGATGAGGGTCTCTGTATCTATCTCCATCCATCACCAGACGAAGACTCCATGGTGATATTCGAGATAATCATCAGTGTGATAGTGGGGCAAGACCAGTTCACGCACCCTCTACTCTGCTGCCCAACGACATAGCTGGGGATATCCCCGTGGACACCTGTGATACCCACTAGAGCCAAGTCTCTTGCCAGCCCTAAAATTGCTCCCTTAATGTAGATATCTTCTTCTCTGCTCCTATATCTGTCCTTCCTCCATCTCCAACCTCCCACTCCCGCAGTCACTCTCCAGTCTTTCCCTTCTCCCTTTTCTCTCGCCCTCTACCCTTCCCCCTCCCACACCCCCACCACACCCCCATGCTCCCAACTTTTGCCCAGCAATCTTGCTTGCTTCCAATATCCAAGATGATCTATATATGATTTTCTTTTGGTTGACCTTGATATATGGCTTCTCTAGGCTTGTCAACTATAGGTTTAATGTCCTTTTTTTATGGCCAGAGTCCACTAATGAGTGCATACATTCCATGTTCATCTTTTTGTGTCTGTGTTATCTCACTCAGGATAGTGTTTTCTGTTTCCATCCTTTTGCATGTAAAATTCAAAATGTCATTAATTTTACTGCTGAGTAGTACTCTAATGTGTATATATTCCACACTTTATCCTTTCTTCCATTGAGGGGCATCTAGGTTGTTTCCAGGACCTAGAAATCACAAATAATGCTGCTATGAACATAGTTGAACAAATGCTTTTATAATATGATTGGGCATCTCTTAGGTATATATTCCCAAGAGTGGTATTGCTGGATCCTGAGGTAGATTAATTCCTAATTTTCTGAGAAAACCCCACACTGATTTCCAAAGTAGTTGCACAAGTTTGCATTCCCACCAGCAATGG
>LOEQ01005575.1:105363-126180 GCA_001685075.1 Bramus lutescens | reverse complement strand
GAGCCTAGTCTGTTTGGATGCTCACCTTCCTAGACCTCAATGGAGGGGGGAAGAGCTTGGTCTTCTCACAGGGCAGGGAACCCTGACTGCTCTTTGGAGTGGAAAGGGAGGGGGAGGGGAGGGAATTAGGAGGAGGTGAGGAGGTGGACATTTTTAATAACATAAATAAATAAATAAATTTAAAAAATCAAACAATGAAACAAGTTATGTGAGTAGGAACTGTAGTGGGAACTGAAATCTGATGTCTAGTTGAGCCTTTCTGAGCTGAATTATAAAACACCTACTTAATAGTCCATGTCAACAAATGAAGCTTGAGTTACAGGATTGGATTGGGTTATATCTACTTAGGATATTGGCTAAATGGGTACCATTAGAATATCCGATCAGCCCAGGGTATTGTCAAACTGTATGTTTTTCTCCACAAACTGAAAACAAAGCCTCAATGCTGAAGAGTACACCCAAACAACTTATTTAACATGGAGAAGTCAAGCTGGTGCCCACATAGAGCCTTCACCACAATGTTCTAACTTCTATGATATAAGAAATCACTCTACATGCTACCAAAAGAAATACATAAAGACTAAGGCAGCCACAAACCCTTCTCTCTGCAATGATCCCCCCTCTGCCAGATAGACTAGTGCAATGAATGCATAAAACCTGGTGGGAGTAACCAATGTATATCTGATTTGATTCAAGGTACACTCCATAAGATGGAACCCAGACTTGATACCTCTAAGGTGACCAAGAACCAGAGAATAGATAATCCAGGGAGCTAGGATCAAATTTAATATTAATGATATAAACAAGTGCATAAAAACATAGCAATAAAATGAATTCTAATGATATTCTGCTATGTGCATAGATCAGTACCTTGTTCAGCCAACATGGAAGAAGTTTTCTCCTAAAGCAGATAGGAAGAAATACAGATACCCATTGTCATAAATAATGCATAAAATGAGAGACATTGGAATGCACAGTCATAAACAAGAAGTGTCCATCACAGCTCTCTACTCAGAGCTCAGGTAATCCCATGCCAGCAACGGAAGGTAGAAAGAATGTAAGAGCCAGAAGGGATGGAAGACACCAAAAAAATAAGGTAAATAAATCAACACAATGAAGCCTTATGTGAGCCCACATAAACTAAAGCATATAAACTGGGCCTGTACAGGTCAGCACCAGATTCTTTGTGTGTTTATCGTGACTTTCAACTTAGTATTTCTATGTGATTCCTGAGAGTGCAAACACGTGTTTCTCTGATTCTTTTGCCTTTTCTTGGGCTCTTTTTCTTGTTTGTTTCTTGTCTTCGTCCAAACTCCAATATGTTTGTTTTAGTTTAATTTATTATATTTTATAATATTTATCACCAGCCCATAGCAGCCTTTTACTTTTCTTTTCTAACGAGAGAGAGAAAAGGAGTCATTTCAAATGGATTTAAAGATAAAGAGCAACTTGGAGGCATAGGGTAATATAATTCGTATCAGTATTTATTTTGTGTGGAAAAACAAATTTATGGAAAAAGAGAAATAAAAGGGAATGATATGCAAAAATGTTCCTCCTGCATGTATGTACATGTACTGTGTGCTTGTTAGATGCCGAGGAAATCATGACATTAAGTTATGAACAGGAGTTACAGATAGTTGTGAGCAAACATGTAGATGCTGAAAACCATATCAAGCCCTACGGAAGAGTACCAAGTGTTCCTAACATTTGAGCCTAGTCTCAAATGAACGACCTTTACTGTTTACAATAGTCTTACATTAAATACAATAGGTCCCAAATTATCTTCTAGTTTTCACAATCAGTTATTTGTCTCAGAACTTTGTCTTTAATTTATTCTTATTTAATGACAGCTTTAGAAAAGAATTGATTATTGTATTCTTTTTTCCTTTCCTAATTCTGTCATCTCGCCATCATATAATAATTTCTTTACTAATCGTAAGTATTTCTGTGCTGAATTTACCATTCTATGCCAAGCCAAGGAAGAATGTTCAAATAAACTAATGAACGATTCTAATCAGTTTTAAAGTTTATGTTAATTTATGTACAGTCTATTGATATCTAATCCTCAGAGAAGTAGCATAAAGGAGACAAATTGATTAATTTTAAAGCCCAGTAAATTTCATGGTAGCTCAAATATTAGTTCACAAACACATATATTTATATAATTAAAAATAATGCACAAATTCACTTTCACAAATTACTTATATATTTAAGACTCAAATCATAAAATTCTGAAATAAATATTAACTATCATGTAGATAACTAACTTGCACTTGTCTGCATTATCTTGTATTAATAGCAATATAAATAATGACTCACTGAGTGATTATGTGCAGTGATATTGTTTCTGGGAATATCTCTCGCCTTCAGAGACTGGAATTTACCACACCTCACAGCCAGTCTAACACTCTACCTTGAGATAATTAAGACTATATATTTAACCAGCTATCCTGCTTCACTTAAGTTTAACCTGCTTTCAAGAAAACAAGCCTACTATGCTTTGAGTTCCTATGTAACCAGTTTTTTGGCCTATATTTCCTCTTTAATTATGAGCTCTTCCATGTTCATGACTAAAGATAATGTTTGCATGTATGTTCATGTTGTAATAAGCATTTGCTGAAAGAATTCAACAAGCTTAAAGCAACTGTACTTAAAACTTTTACAATTATGCTTACCTCACACTTTCCTTTCTGTAATTTAACGTTTTTTCTCCATTGTGTATTGAGTACTTCTAATTATTAATAATATACAAACCACTGAAAAACATGTATATACTTCCAAAACTGTCAGTAACCACATTCCCCAAGAAAACCCTTTCTCTTTTTGCACGCTCTCTCAAAATGAATTGGAAGAATATTTCAAGGATTTGTGAAATTAATTAAATGTGTGTATGTTCCATTTTCTGCATGGTAACAGAGAATCAACTATTAAGTTCAATTGAAATTAGAACCCAGAACAAGTGCAGAAAACCAGAAGAATATACTTCAACTCAAATAAATGTTTGCTGGATAGAATATAAGTAAATAGAAAGATTATATATATATATACATAAACACATAAAAATATATGTATATACATATATATACATATATATATATATATTTTTTTGTGAGTGTGTATTGTGTGTTATGTGGGTGTTTGGGTGTGAAAAGGCATTATTTCGTAGATTAAAGTACCTTATTCAGGACTTGAGGAGAAAAACAACTATAATGAAAAATTGTGAAATTTGTACAATACAGAAGATACATATTAGAAACATTCCTGATGATTATAGGTAACCATTTATTGAACACTTTTCAAACTTTTAAACAAAAAGCTGATTATTCAAACTATCAAATTACTTTTGTTTTCCAACTTACATGTTTTCATTCAAGTTACAAATGAGAGATCAAACTCAGACTAGATTAACAAACTGATTTAAAAAGCTATAGCTTACTTTTTTGAGGATTTATAATTATTATATCTCAGTGTTTAGCCCAAAAGATGTATTTAAAATAGAAACAAAGTCACAGCCTTTATTTATGCATATTTTCTGTTTAATTGTTCTGAACAATTATCTTTCTCTTCCATTCTTGTTCCTTAGATAAAGGTTTCTGAGAAGAAAGAGACTGTCTTACTAGAAGAACAAAATGTTTTTGTTATATATACTTTTATTGATTCCAAATGAAAGGTCTCCTTTCTAGTGTCTCTGTTGAAAAGTACCTGGAATAGAAAAATCCATTTGTCTTTTCGTAAACAGATGCTGTTTTGTTCTCTAAATGAATTAGCTGAAAAATTATGTACTATTTATTTTCTCTTTAAGCAATCTATTTCTGTGCACGTGGTATATTTACAGCGTGCTATATTGTACTAAGCAATTCTTCAAATACATTGATCTGAGTTTAAGCTTCTTTGGGTGCTTAAAAGGAAGTCTTTCAATATTTCTGTTTGGGAATGAATAGCTGAATAAATAAACTTATGTAAAATGGATTGGTGAGAAATGACATTTTCATTCTTATTTTGATGCTAGGTAAGTATGTCACTAAGGCCTTGCTTTGCTTGGTAAGACCGGAGAAATACCTCAATTTATTCAAATAAAACATATAGCAAATTCTTTATAAATCCTTAAATTAGCAAGGAAAATATCTCTACTTTAACTTTTAGCTTATATATCAATTACAAAATAAGTTGTAATTAGTTTTTAGTGATTTGATTTCCTATGTGTATGGAATTTAAAAAAAGAACATACTCAATTTATTTTTAAAACCCTGACAATGCTTATTTCTAATAGATTTTGGCAGACTATGGCCTTCACAGCTTCTATTAAAATTAAAAGAAGAAAAGTGAAATGAGAAGAATCACTTGTCAAATATCTACATGTCATACTGAGATGGGGCATTTGTGCATAACTAGTGACAAGCTGGATGGGAGTGTTGCTCATAATTTCCATATTGGGAGGTGAATTTTTGACCTAATAAGAAATTAATCTCACATATGACAGAAACATCCCTGTTCAAACATAATTTCTCATGTCCACCCACATATATTCACCTGAAACTCATATAAAGAATACAGAATTTTTATTACTTTTATATATATATATCTGCAGAGACTAATTAACAGCTTAGAAAGCAAAATATTCTCTGGATATAAAAAGTAAAAAAAATATTCAGCAACTTTGAGAAAAGATAGGCACAGATTTACCTTGAATAAAAATAAGCACATCCCTTTCTCTATGATTATGTTCACCTCTGTATCGTTACATCCATCGAGTATCATTATGTCAACCTCAGATAGCATTCAGCCTCTACTTTACCACATTCCCAAGTGTCCAAGTTTCTAACACAAAATTCTGTTTCTGGTTAAATCTACTTCTCTCAAAATTTATTACAATAATATTGACCACTATTACCTCCCTAAAATTTGAGAATTTCATTTTTTATTTAAAATTTTGTCATTCTTCAGTATTTTTTCTTACAATGTATTTTGTTCATATTCTTTCACCTCTCCCAATGGCTTCCCTATTCCTATCTCCCCACCATATCTGCCAAATGTTATATACTTTCTATCTCAAAAAATAAAAACAGCCCAAGCAGCATCAACAACAAAATACACACAAAAATAAAACAAAGCAATTAATGCAAAACCAAAAATACACTGATATATTTAGATTTGTGAAGAACTACTGACCCTAAGGCCTGCACTCAAGTATAATATACCCATTGCTGTGATATTACAGTCTTCTTCATATATGAATCAGCCCTTTTGTTTCTATAGGATTGGAAAATACTATGCAGATTATCAAAAGAGAAATATCAATACTAACAAAGCTACTAAAATTCTAATTTATTTACAATGCTGCCCTGCTTGAAAATTGAGCTAGGACAATGGTGGCATAAAGGTTCTGCAGCTAAGCATCTCATATCTGATATACTTTCAGCACACTTCACAAAATTTAACTCATACTAGACACTCCTTTGTGACCAAAAGCCAAGAATTAGATAGATAATACAGAAACCTATGGTTAAACCAAATACTGCTTCACTAATAATAACAATGATCATAATAATAAAAGCTAAAAAGTAACACAGAAATTCTAAGATATTCTGCTATACTTATAGATCAGTGCCTTGTTCATCCATCATAAAAAAAGCTTATTGCTGTAGCAGATGGGAACAAATATAGAAACCCACATCCAGACTCTCTCTCTCTCTGAGAGAGAGAGAGAGAGAGAGAGAGAGAGAGAGATACACACACACACACACACATACACAAACACACTCAGATAGAGAGAGACAGAGAAAAAGAAAGGAGGTTGAGACCTTGGAACACACAGATCTAAATGGTATTGCTCCATTAAATCCCTCCACACAGTGCTCAGGGTACCCAAAGGAAGTGGTGGAAGCTGAAAGAATGAATATTAAAGCCATAGAAGATGGAGGTCCCCAGGAGAACAAATATCCCTAAATCCACTGTGCTTAGGATTTAACTCACATGAACTAATAGAGACAGAAGAAGCAAACTTAAAACCTGCACAGATCTATGCCAGGTTCTCTGATGTATGCATTATAGCTTTCATTTTATTATTTTTATTAGACTCCTGTGTATTTGACTGAGTGAGTCATTGGTTCTTGTATCTTCTCTTAGACTCTTTTTCTTTCTGTTGGTTTGCTTTATCCAACATAAATGTGAATTTTAAATTTTGTCTCATTATACTTTATTTTGTTGTTTTATATTAAAAGCCTATTCTTTTCTAATGAAAGGCAGAAGGCAGTGGGTCAAAATGGGAGGAAGTGGGATGGGCAGGAGGAGGGAAAATTACAGCCAGGATATCGTGTATGAAAAATCAATATTTTTAGTTAAAAGGAGAAACAAGATTGTCTTTATGCCAAATTGAGCCAGTTTCCTCAATATATGTATCACACTGAAAGCAAATAAAAATGTTTAGCAAGTAATACTAACAATGTTGCTGATCAATTTTTGGGATGTTGTGCCTCTAAAATTTTTATCTTTCCTTTCCCTACTTATTTCCCTCAATGTTTCCCTATTAAAACATTCATTTTTATATTACAACAATATTAATCTTGACCACTCTTAGCTAATAATAAAAATAACTCTACAACCAACATATGGTTTGTCATTGTATACTTTTAATCATAAAGTCACTTACAGTTTTCAAAATCGCAGTCAGTTTTGCCAAAAATTTTCAATAGCTATGTACCATTAAGTATTAAAAGGTCAGCTACAAAGAATTTACAATGTAACACAGTTTGTAGAGAACTTTCCTGGAATATGTGGGGGCACGTTGTTCAATGACCAGTATTACAAAATTGGAATAAACACGAACAATTAGCAGCATTTTGGTTATTCTGCCTCAAAGCTAATATGTCTACGTAGCATAGTCAAGGGCCTAATTTGGCATCCAACATTAATGAGGGTGATGCAGAAGCAGAACGTGGAGGAGAGGGAGAAGGATGAGAAAGATGGGGGAAGGAAGAAGGGAAGGGAAAGTGGAGAGACAAAATTGAAATGTGTGTGTATATTTACACGTACATATATATCATCATACAAATTTAACCTTATTTATTCATAAAAATCTGATGTAATACATGTATCTATATACATCACATGAGACTCTTAAAATAAATGTTACCTAACAAGGTGCAATAAGAATTCAGCACAAACCCTCATACAACAGCTGGATATGGTAACTCAGTAGGAGGAAAATGAAAATGGTCCCAAACACAGAAAAAAAAATCTGTTGCATCCCTGACTCCCACTCTTGGAAATCCCACTAGAACACCTAGCTATACAAACGTGCTATATGAAGAGGACCAACTCAGACCCATACATGGTCCATGTTCTTGTTTCAGCTTCTGTTTAGTTGGTTCTGTGACCCATGTTTGCCTGGTGTCTAAGACCTCTGTGGTTCCAACAATTACTCTTCCTCCTCTTCGGGGGTGACCCACTGCCTCTGCCTAGAGTTGACTGTTGGTCTCTGGCATCTGTTCCCCTCTAATGACACATGGGCTAGTCACTGACCAACTAGTACAGCAGAATATAACTAAGAATCATTTCTTTTAGTTTTCCCCCATTTTTGTGATTCTGTTCTGAGACTCTGGCTTTCCTCCCTCTGGTTATTGGCCCTCCAGGCACTGTTGGGTGTGGACTCCCTTTTGTTGCATGGACCACAGTTTGGGCCAGTCATGGGTTAAGCATTTCCACAAGTTATATGCCACCTTTGCCCTATATTTCAGATAGGAAGGATTGTAGATCAAAGGCTTTGTTGATGGGTTGATGTCCCAGTCCCAATGCTAAGGGTCTTTTCTTGTTAGAAAAGATGGCCATTTTGGTTTCCACATCCCCATTAATGGGAGATACTACTAGGGTCATTTTTATAGACTCCAGGAGGCTTCCACAGTACTAGGATTCTATATAATCCCCCAAAGCCCCCAATTCCAGTTGTCTCTCCTAATTTTCCATTTTTTCTTGCTTTTAATCTACTGTTGTCATTGGGTAAAAAATGGATTTTCTAATAACAGCCTAGATTTGAACTTGTTTGAAATTTCATTCTGAAAGTCCTCTTTCTTTTAAATTATGGTTTCAATATTTATATAAATAATTAATGAAAGGGAATAACTTTATTTTTGTGGACAGATAAAGGCCCTCTAATCTCTTGTATTGAGGCCTAAATAAGAAATTTGATGATATCACGTGGTGGAAACTTTTGTAACTCTCTAACCAGAGAATTAGATTCCATATAAAATAGTATGACTAAGATTTTATTTGTATTCTGCTTTTCTTCTATATTTTTGAAGAAATTTAATACTATCTATGAGGACACAATCTTGATCAGATATCAAAACAGCCTGAAAGAAAAATAAAACTCACTAATTCACCATGGTGAATATTAACTGGATTTGTACTTTGGCCCATTATCATTTACCTGTCTTTGGTGAGTAGACATTTCCTTACATTTCCCAAGAATACTGTAATGCAACAAAAGATCTAAGGGGATTATTAATAACAGTAATAAAATTCAGGAGAAATGGATTTAAGAGAGAGACAGAGATAGGGGACACTGAGAATAGACCAAGTTAATTAGTGGTGCATGGATATGGTCAATATACATTTAAAATGAATGATAATTTAAAATAATAAAATCATAATTATTCAAAATAACTGGATTATGATACCACTATCTTTGTTATACTTATATATGTATATATTGCATATATATAATGATGTATTTTTTGTCTATATAACATATCACATATATCACTCATTACTAGTTATATGTACAATATATTGCTTTTCCTCCTTTCTTCCAGTCATGACTACTCCTCTGCATGATTAGTGTTATTTTAGTGGAATGTTTTTATTGCCTACTTATTTAGTGCAGATTTTAAGTTATGTTCCTACTGGTTGCCATGCCATGTAAATTAACCATGTTTTTGTAACAAATAAACTGAAATTAATCCTATGCAATATACAAGTACACTGTTATTAACATATTTTTGAGATTACAAATTACATGTTTGCATATCATGCATTCATTAACACATATTTACTGCTTTGTTTTTGAAGAAACAAAGGGGAAGGTATAAGCAAATTTATTTTATTACCAACTCTCCCCATTACTAACGATTCCTTTTTGTTTTACTACTTTTATACACAACAAGGGGCCTTTCCAGTCTTTAATTTTCAGCCCCAAATATTCCTATTTGCATTTCTTATATGAGTTCCTTATTTTCCCTTGTGTTTTGCATGTGTGAATGCCTGGATGTAGATATGTGTACCACATATGGATGCGGTTCTTGCAGGGGCCAGTAGAAATGATTGGAGTTTCTAGGTACGTAGTTCCAGATGGTAATGAGCACCCATTTGGATGGTAGGGAAAGAACCACAGTCCTTTATTTCCCCTGGAACTAGCTCTTATAGACCAGGCTGGTCTTGAACTCACAGAGATCTGCCTGCCTCTGCCTCCCAAGAAAAACCACAGTCTTCTTTTATTGTTCCCCAGCCGTTACTATTCTTAGCTTCTCTACATCTCTACATTAGCATTTTAATGACCATGTTCCTCAATGGCAATTCATGAAGATTTTGATTATCTGAAATATATATAGTTGACATTCACTTTATTTTCTCCCTTCATCATGAAAAATATACAACATACACAGAGAGGGAGGGGATCTATCTTAGATGATGAGTTGATTCACTCTTCATTTTATAATTTCCATTTGACAGTAGTTTTCGACTTTATGTAGTCATATAGAAAACACAAAACATAATTTATTTAAACATCTACAATCACTTTTTTCACTGTGGTGCTTTGTTTTCCAATTTAAAGTTTTTATGTTTCAGCACTTTAGGGAATGTTTGTAGCCTACCATTTTTTTCTTAGATCTAAAGTATATGATTAATTGTGTGTGTGTGTGTGCATTTGTTTAGTATCAAATGCAACAAAGTCCAAAATTAGAGATATTTTCCTTATATTTATGTGGCCATTTAATTGTTATCTAGACCATTCTTTGTATAAATTAACTCAAATGTATTAATATGTGTTCATAAAATGGCAGGTTTAAATTTATAGTGAAATATATTCATAAGTTATAAATACACGAATCAGAAAATAATATTTAATGAAGCAGTTCATAAGCTGAGTAAGTGTTTTACAAACAAACTCTCTAAGAAGCATTTATAAAAGTTCAAGGAAACATCTAAAGAGAAAGAAGTTCTGAAACTATTTTTTCACAACCAGTAACTTAGAGCTTAAGATGGAAAATGCCTTTGTTTACCTTTTCTTTCATTTCCTTTCCCTTCCCTTCCTTTCCATTCCTCACTTTTCCTTTCTTCACCTCCCTCTTCTTTCATTTTCTTTTCTTCTTTTCTCTTTGAGGTGTGCCCTATTGTAGTGTTCAGAAAACTCTGACATTAAGTCCCTCTAGTCACTCTGATGTACATATTTTGTTTTGCTTTATTCCAAACTATTTGGTGAAATGTATGATGATCATCTCTGAATACTTTTTCTCTTGATCTGTCAGCAGTATATATGACCATTCTGTATATAAATCTGCTGTTACATAATCATTTATATTTGTATTTATTGTGTGAATACTTCACAGAATATATTTTGTCCTTCCACATAGCAGGAAAATTTCCAAGCTTATGTCTTGTTTGGACAATTTTTTTTCCTTTTCCAATTTAATTTTATGTCTATTTAAGTATTGCTTTACATGCATGTAATATGCCACATATGAACAGTGTGTGTAAATGCCAGAAGATGTCAGATATTCTGGTCGTGGATTATATGGATGCTGGAAACTAAATCGTGGTTTACTAGAAGTGCATCCTTTGTTCTTAGCTACCCTCTCATTTCTGTAATATCAACATTTATTTTCAACACAAACTGGCCTTCAGCATATTCCAGTGAAGTGACAATCTTTTCCTAGGTGCTTCTCTAGCTTGTATGACTTATGTATACAATTAAATATAGAGTCATTGCAGAAAACTATCAAGTACAGCTAAGAGTTTATACATGTGGCTTAAAATGGGAAGGTCGTGGCTCCTAGGAGAATCTCACCAGCAAATCACATTTGTCTTAAGGTCTTTTTCATCCATTTCAGTTCCTGAGGCACACATATGAGAAAATAACCTTTTCAGAGTTATATTATTGTGACTGCAACCTGTCGGTGATGTTGAATATATGTAAAAACAAATTGAATTTCCCTGAATCACACATACCTATATAAACTATAAAGGGGTTATGATTCTAGTTAGTATTTTAACTATTAATTCTTAATGATACTCATAATATAATAATCACATTTTACAAGAATACATATCTTAAAGTTTTTAATTTCACTGAAATTTCAGTAATATGTGCCTATTAAGTTTAAGCAGTTTAGCCTCTGTGGAAACACACTTAAATAATTGAACTCAATAGAAACTCCAAAGTATAGCAAGATTTCAAACCCTTAATATTGGACAAATTTTGATCAAGAATGCAAACTGTTCAAATAATTGTTCTTTTGTTTGACAAAATATAAAAGAATTAGCCATATAGTGGAAGTTATGACTAGCTCTGTATTTTTAAAATACATTTCTAGGAATGAAACAAATACAAAATTTTATTTCTGCATCTCTGTCTCCAAGTCCTGAATTCACTGCAGAAAGCTGCTTGTGGTAAGGCTTGGCAGCAGCAGCCTCAGTTGTGATGACATAAACTGCCAGCCCTGGCAGCTGGGTCTGAGTTTGGTCCCTAGTCATTTTCCTCTAACCTTGTGATTGGATCCCTTGTTAGCTATGGAGACAGCTGTTCAGCTGTATTGTGATTTGGTATATTATTTATTATTTATTGCAAATTACAGCACAGCACAGTTAAGCAGAACTTTCTACTCAATATAATTGAGCCCAACTATATTTTTTACTGTAAAACCTCTGGTTTGGAGGATATGATATTAAGGCACCAGAGAATTCCATAGTCAGCAAAACCAAGAATATCAGTGGCTGTTTACAGGCTGCGCTCAGTACAGATACTCCTTGCTTATCACTTTTGCACAGCAGTAGTTTAAGGGATAAACCCTGAGAATTTATGGAGAACAAACTGCATAAGGAAGAAATATGTAGTGTGTGTTGTATGACTTTTAAAATTTTTAGCTGTTCAAAATTATGATGTAAAAAGTTTTACAAAGCCTCTTCTAATAAAATATAAAGTATACATGGATAGACATAAATATGAAACTGAAAATACAATTATTATATGTAATATATTATATAATATATGCATCATATATATTATTATATATACATACATGTATAAATATTTATATATAATTTTGTTAGCATAGTTTTTAAAGCATACTAAAGAGTATTTTACTTTGGTTCTATTATCACACATTATGACAAATTTTCTTAATGATTTTTTCTTTGTCAATGTATTATTTATAAGAACCATTTAATTTAAGATCAACAGAAAATTTCTCAATGTTTTATGGCTACTGTTCTTTCTAACTTTACTTCTCTTTTATGCCTATAAAGTACTCTGTATTATTTCACTGTTTTGAGATAACATATCTTATTTCATCATTCAGTATGTGGTTTGTGTTACTATATCAGATGGATTTGAAAAGACATATTTTTATGAAGATTTTGTATTTACTACTCAACATAGTAATAATATAATAATGCTTTAGATAACCTAAATAATTTATATCTTTGCTCCTTATTTTCTTTGTTAATGTAAGATTTATTGTAGTACAATATGTTTTATTTCATCAATTTTTGTTTGCACTGAAGTGTACAAATATTTTCAAATAGTGCTATTTAGAATATAGGTATGCTGTATTAGCAAAATACCCTTGTATTTTTTATTTCCTTTAAATATTTTTGCATGAATAGTTTAGAGACATAATAAATATTATTCATTTTATTCCAAATGGTGAGTGAAAGGCCAGACAGTTCATCTAATTTAAAATCAGAGAAATGCAAAATTAAAACTCATATGTGCATATAGAATAAATAGAAATAGGGAGGAGGCAGGAATAGCAGATGTTAGAATAATACTTAAGAGTGGAAGTATTAGCTAATAATAGATTAGTCACATAAAAAGTAAATGCCAAAGAACAAAATTAATGAATAAAATTTATATCACAACTTATTGACCCATTAGTCTTCTGTGAAATTACATTGTGAAGGATACAAAAGGTCATATTGACTCTTGGTCAGATGCTGAGGAGACATGAAAGAAAACATTGTATGCAAGTCGGGATGATAAGCTGGTGTTTTTCACTGGTTCACTTGCAGGAACAGGAGCATCTCAAATGCAGTTGCATCACCATAATGTACTCCCCTGCTAGGATGATGACTCCTATAAACTGAAACTCTTCTGGTCTCTGATAAACTTACAGGGAGTTCTGGCAAGGAATTTCCTTTCTCCAGTAAATATTAATGTTCATGAAAGCTTGGATTATGGCCTTTTATATCAAGTAACTTCCCAAGTGTGGAAAGTCCTAGAAATTAAATGATTTTTGTGAAACAGGGATGTTTCCTTCTGTTCTAAATTTTATAAATACTGTCTCTTCAATTTTAAATATAAATTTTAATAGCCTATGTTGTACTGTATGTCATCCATTTGGAAATTACATTGCAATTTTCTATATGGCATTGTGGTTTAAAAGAGAATAGCTAAACATATAATTTAAAATTATGTCTTTGAAGATTACTAACTATAAAGTATTCACATGTGCTACTAATATGACTTCCAGTACAGGTATAATGAATAAAATCTTATATGACATTTTATATATGTGTGTATAATTTGTGTGTGCATGTGTTTGTGTATATACTTTCAGCATAAATATAAAACTCAAATTCATCTATAATCTGTCTACATAAAGACATAGGTAAGTAAACGAAGCCTCAGATACTTCTTAATATAAATATCAAAAAATTGCGGAAATCTTCAGAAGAAAGCATATTTTTATTTTTTTCTCAATGTTGCTTTTTTTCCTCAGAAAACAACATGAGAATTTTTGAAATTGAGAATCCATATGTCTGTATTATTATGTGGCTTTTGGGACAATGGAAAGTGGGCAGAAATGCCCACTATAAAAAGAAGGCCCAATTCACACTTGAGAGTTCATGTTGGTTCTTCTTAGGAGATCTTAACAAATTCACTGCGTTGACAAAGTGAATTTAAACAGTTTTTTTCTCATATTCAACATTTATAATTATTGATTATTTACCTCAAACAACATTATCAAGGGATCAAATTATATGAGTCAGAATTTGTGAAATTTCTTAAGTTACTATCGATATCCAATATCAAACTGTCTTATAAACATGTCAAAAGTATCAAAAACACGAGATAATAGGCATATAAAAAGTTGATGTCTAGTAATAGGAAATATCACTGAATAATACAAAAAATATCACAGTAAAGAATAAAATATTTACAAGGATAAAAAAATATGCGTAACAAAATATAAATGCTCATATAATTCATAAACTATACTAATATATACAATTTTAATTAGAATATTTTTCTTAAAATTTGGTTCTGTGTCTTACTATCAGTTATCAAATGGATAATTTCAATTAGAATTAAACATATTGTTTATCTTCTGAATTTTCAAATGTCATAATCATTCTATTATTAGTAATTATATGCAATTTAAATAGAAATTATCTTATATGGAACAAAATTATCTAGGAGATAATAGCATATTTAAGAAAATTGGGGACATTAATATATTGAGAACAATGTGCTTACTACTGAAAGATCATTTTTGCACAAGTTCCATAAAAGTTATTGCTGTAAAACATCCTCTACCGATTTCATGTTAAAACAATACCTACTTCTTGTTTCAGTTTTTTTATATGTATAGAAAGTCTAGCCAATATAATTACAGTGTCTTCAGACCATTCATGTAGGAGAAATCAGGATTTTGCATCGTATCATGAGTTAAACTCTTAGATAAATTTGACTATTCTCTTCCTTATAATGAACAGTTTTAAGTAGCTCCATGAAGAAAGGTGGGATCTTGTTTCCAACCACAACTCTATGTTGGGATTTAGTCTGTCTTGGCTCTGAACTTATATAGTATTTAATGTTACATATTTACAGCTCCCTAGAATTGTAGATAGTATACTGTTTCTTTGTATCCACCCTCTACCTCTACAGTGTTTCCTGAGATTTGGAGGAGGTGGTATGATATATATGCTCCATTCTGCTCTCACTTCTGCACATTGTACAGTTACAGTTCTGGGTATCAATTGTCATCTACTTTAAATAACTTACTTGGTGAAGTATGAGAGAAAGTAATTAGAAATGATTTTGATACTATGCCTACTTAGCAGAATAAATTAATAGCTTAATAATATTTTGGATAATCATATACCACGCAAGTGAAAGACGTGTATGACAAAAATTTCAAAAAAAATAAGGTATCAGAAAATTAAACAATCTCCCATACTCAAGGTTGATAAGGATAATATAGTAAAAATGGATATTCTGCTAAAGCATTCTAAGAATTTAATGTAAACACCATCAAAATTTCAATACTACTCTTTCAAGCCAATTATTTACAGAAACTGAAAGACAATTCTCAGCTTCATATAGAACAAAAAAAAGGACAAGGTAAATAAAACAATTATGAGCATTAAATGACCTGGAAGAGGTATCACCATCCTTTATTTCAAGAGTACTACAGAGCTATAGTAATTAAAGGATTGTGGAATTGGCATAGAAGCAGAGATGTTGATCAATGGAATCAAATCTAAGCCCCAGACATAAATCCTTACAGCTATGGATTTTTTTATAAAGAAGCCAGAAAAACACATTGGAAAAAAGACAATACCTTAAAAAAATGATTCTTGTTAGACTGTATGTTTCCATTCCAAAGAATACAAATAAACCATACCTGTCACCCTGCACAAAAGTCAAGTTGAAGTGGATCAAATCCCTCAACATAAATCAGATATGCTGAATGTGAAGGAAGAGAAAGTAGGGAATAGCCTTGAAGGCATTGAGTCAGGAGACAATTTCTTGAATGGAGAACCAATATTAAGGCACTAAGATCAACAATTAATAGATGGGATCTCATGAAACCTAAAACTTCTTGAAGGTAAAGGACACTGTCAATTGGACACAGTGGCAACCTACAGAATAGAAAATGGGATTTTTTTAAAAACCAACTTGACACCTGATAGATGACAAATTTACAAAATACATAAATAACTCAAAGAACCAGTTATAAAAGAAACAAGTAAACAATTAAAATGGTATAAAGATATAAATAGAGCTTTCCTCAAAAGAGAAATCACAAATGGCTTAGAAAAATATAAATAAATGTTCAGCATCCTTAGACATCAAGGGAATACAAATAAAAATCCATCTGTTTCCTGTCACAGTGGTTAAGATCAACAACTCAGAAGTCCCCCAGCTGAAGATTGGACAAAGAAATTCTGATAACTTGCACAATGGAGTATTACTCAGCTGTTAAAAAATTACATCATGAAATTTGCAGGCAAATGAATGGAACTAGAAAGAAATAATCATTTTTGAGATAACTGAGAATAAATTACAAGTATGACATGTATTTACTAGTAATGAATATTAGCTGTTAAGTAAATTATTACCATAATCTACATACTTTGAGGGATTAGATAAAGATTTCAAAATATAGGGTTGTAATTATAGAAGGTTTAAGTAAATTTGTTTAATACATGTTCCTTTTCTCATTTGTTCACCATCTGAACTCTCTGACTTGTGCCTTGACAATTCCAATAGTCTCCTCTAATTTTATGCTACATGAAATATCATATATATATATATATCACATATATCAGTACCTCTTGATCCTTTCTCATTGCTTCCTTTCTAGCTGTATAGTCTAGGACAAACCTTAAAGACCTTTAGTAAGTAAGGTCATTCATGCATATATACAGAAAGCCAGACAGACATGAGAAATTTGGATAGGGTATATTACACTTTAGACCTTTCCTGAAACTTTCATAATGTAGTTCTTTTTAATCTAGTTAAATTTATAGGAGAAATTCCTATATTATACACTTTATACTTTGGTGATTATAACTATAACAGTTTAACATCAGTAATTCATTGAAATATGAATTGACAACTTATTATAACTAACTAAATAAAAAATAATTTGTATTTGTAATATTAAACACTATGAGTTAGCATTTCATCGCAAGAAATAGCATCTTTGTGCTCATGAAAATGTAAGTACACACCTTTCCTAGAAAATTCTGATCTCTAATCTTCAAGGCTTTCTCTATACTAGCCATTTCATTTTAGTAGAATCCTCTTTGTCCTTTTAGTAACATTTTTGACATAATAATTACAATGTTGAAAACAGCCACCGTATATTTTCAACCCTCTCTTTGGTTCAGGAATGCATTTTCTCTTTTGTACACTTTGCTTTTTAAATTTGGCATCATTATAATCCTTTGCGGATTCAGTTTCTGTTGTCATTGTGACTCTTTCTCACTAGCACCCAACAAGAGCGCCATGATGTGAACGCTAATGCATTTGCTCCTGAAGCTACTCTTCTTTTCACAGAACTGTTCTTTCTTTTTTGTAGGTACAAGACAGGACAGTATTATTGAAATGTTGACATTGGCAATGCTTTTGTCAACCCCTTTGGCAACTTGCACACACTGACTACAGTCGGAAGGTAAATGTTAGCTTCCCTCTATCTATGGTGAGAAGATTAGAAAGGCTGTGATCCTCACTAATTTCCCAGGGAAATTGAGATCTTCTTGCCAATTATGCAAAATTTGCTTGACAAATACACATTTCCTTGGCATCCTTACCTCTCCGTATTCATTTATTCCTTTCCTGTCAGTATTCATTTATATCACTAGACAGACAAACCACTGTAGTTGAATTTCTGCCTAAGGCTGTTTTTCAGAGAACCTAAACAAAGTATCTTATTTGATATGAGAAGGAATCTAAAAAGTTCACACAAAACTCTGATTTTGTACATTCAGAATTAAACTTATATTTATAACTTGGATGCTATGAAATCATGGTATGGGTTTAAGACCCCTCACTTCTATTTACCATCTCATAGTTTTGAGCCAGGCAGCTGTAGAGTTGGAGGCTGACAAAAGTCAACTTGGAAACCTTTGTCTTAAGTGGTACTTATAATACACAGGCAAATATTTCAAACCAGAGTCCTTAGAGACTATGGGCCTGTAGTAACCTTGTAGAGAACTCATAGTCTAGAGAGCTTAGGAAAAGAGGAAGAGGAATACATTGTTAGTATTAAACGAGAAAGCCAGAAATTCTGCTATGAACTATGTAACGTGTGGTATGTCTTGCTTTATAAGCATAGGAACTGAGGTTCAGAAAGAGGAACTGTGGGCACAGAAAATACCAAGTCTATCTGGAATATTAGATTACATTAGTTTATCTATGAGGCACCTTGTCAATTATTCTCACAGGTCTTTAAGTTCGAGAGAATCATAGACCTTCTGTCTCTCCTGGGTTTGACAATTAGTATTGTTCATTTGTTTTTGTTTGTTTCTTTGTTTTTGATTATTGAGACAAGGTCTCACTATATACTGTTGACTGTTCTTGAGCTCTCTGTGTAAACCTGGCTGCCTCTGAACTCATAGACTTCGGCCTGTCACTTTCTCTAGAGTACTCTAGACAAGGCACATACTAGGGATATAACCATGTCTATTCATAGAAAAATAAGACCCACACAAGGAATTTCCTATGTTCATGAACAAAAATCAATTCAAAATGAAACAAGCAAAATATGAAAAAAAACAAGAACAAACAACAAATAAAACTGTTATTAAGAATCTAGGGCTGGAGAAAGGGCTCAAAGTGCTCTTCCAAAAGATGGGAATTCAATTAATCATACCACACCCAACAAATTATACTTCCAACTCCTAACATACCATATCCTTTTTCTGGTTTCCATGACATATGTACACATACATCATAAACGTTCATATATGTGAATGCATGTGTGCACACACAATTTGAAAATAAAATAAATCTGATTTTTTAGGTGTTGATAAGGTTGCACATTGAATCTTTCAGTTATAAGGTTTGTCATGGATACTACATAAAGATAAGTAGCAGACACCTTGGGACGTACTGATTTGTAGAATATTCTGTTACTTGAGAGACGTGAATAACAATGGCATGCAGTAGCATAATTGCTATTTTAAAATAAGAAAATCCTCAAACAAAAGCACACTAAGTCAATGAGTAGCTGAGATCAGAATCCCAAACTTTAATTATTTAAAGAGCACTTTGTTTTCACGTATAATAAAACAGATGCTGAAAACTATAGAATCAATACAGTAGAGACAATTACAGTGTTGCAAAGAGACTTTGATAAGTCTTGTTAAGTATGAACTTACCAAAATAAAGGAGTAGCGTATCAAACTTAAAAAGACACGTTCAGGCATAATGCAGTATCCAGTAGAGTAAACTTGTGGACAGACACTAGTGGCCAAAGGCCCTCTTCTGAAAGCAAGTACTCTATGTGATTATGACAATGTAAAACTCTCTTAGGATAATCTATTTCAATAAATGGCGCACCATACATTCAGCGCCAATGTCTCTAGGTCCTGTGGCACTAAAACCAGAGAGTTTTTACCTCCCAGAAAACTCCTTAAAGACATTTTTGGCTTGGACAAAAATATGGGTTTGGTGGCTCTGCCTTACAGGCTAATATTCATCCAAGACGTTTTGGTTGCTGTTGATGCTTTACTTTCAGAGCTGTCAGACCTTTGATTTAATAAGTGTGACTCTTTGACATCTATTACCAACTCACACATAATCCTACTCTGAATTTTTCCTAAAAAATCATAAATTACTAATCCCATCCTGGAAACTGAGATTCAATAGCAAAATAATATTGATATGCTTTTTAAAGGAGAGTGGTTTTAAAATTAATTAGTTACAATGTTGTAAATATTGTGCACATCCCTGTGGAGTACTAATGATGGTGTATCTGGTAGAGATATATGAAAGCAGGTATGTGTGACATTTGGAAAATTCTGATCCTGAAGTGTCCGTGTATAGTGGGAATCTAGCACTGTAACCAAGGACATGGTGTTCTAAGAGGTGAACAGATATTTGTCTAAAACAATGAATCCTGAGCCTTCTCCCAGTATCATCTGTGACATCTTTGTTTAGTACTGGGATGAATTATTGAAACAAAATGAGTGACAATAAAGTAGGTAAAGTATTCTCAGACTTATTATGGGTATCTTGAGTCAGATCCTGCCTTCATATAAGGAACTATAAAAAAAAAAACCAGACTGCCTCATTATAGGTTTTGCAGGCTTGTGGCTGCTGCCTGATGTGCAATACCTGTTTGGGGAGGGGGCAGCAGACGAGAAGACAGGGAAACTTAAGGAGATTCCAATGCAGAAGCTCTTTATTCTAAAAAGGCAAAGGTGGTTTTTGTTTTGTTTTGTTTTGTTTGTTTGTTTTTGTTTGCTTGTATTGTCTTGTTTTTATGGGGTTAGGGAAATTATAAAGTGCAGCAAAAACGTTTCTGGTTGGTCTTTTTGAAACTTCAGTCACTGCTGCTGTGTTGTGATTAGTTAAGAGTGCATGTCATGAGTTACCCTGCCCTAGGTCTGCTGACAGGTTTTCTTGACCAATTTTGTTAACTCTTCTGAGTTTGCATGGGCTTGCTTGTGCTTGCACCATCGTCCTGCCTTATCTCAGAGCAAAAATGCACATACCCCTTCCATGAGAGAGTGATAAAGCTCCAAAGCTACAGAGAAACCCTGTCTCGAAAAACGAGAGAGAGAGAGAGAGAGAGAGAGAGAGAGAGA